>CAMOHE010034520.1:2259-14850 GCA_946598075.1 Artocarpus hirsutus | reverse complement strand
ATTGGTGAATTATTTGAAGAACAAAATATGAATTTGGGAACCCCTTTATTTACCCCCTCGAGTGAAGGACAGCCTCCATAGGAAAAAAGTACTCGTTGTGTTAGATGATGTGAATGATTCAGAGCAGTTACAAGTTTTAGTCAGTGATCGTGACTTGTTTAGGCACTGAAGTAAAATCATTATAACATTAAGGGCTGCGAGAGTTAATAAAGATATTGAAGCGGATGGGATATACGAGGTTAGGCAACTTACATAAATTAAGTCATGCTTTGTTTATATAATTTAATTGTGTTATGTAATTAATATTATTAATAATAAAATAATTCTTAATTTTATAAAATGTCTTTTACTACAGTATGACTTGTTATGTTGTCGATTTTAGATATTCCATAAGATGAGATTTTGTTAGAATTAATGTAAAAATTTATTCCATTTAAATATAAAAATTGATTTGTTATTACTTATATTTTCTATCTTAAATTTACATTAACTATACTTGTAGTGACAATGGTTATAATTTAATAATTAGTGCACCAAATTACTAATGAGAGGTAATTATTTTGCTACTTTTTATGGGAAAACCTTTATTGTATTATAGCTTGCTATACCATCACTTTAGTTTGAATTTACATAAAAGCGCTTGCAATTAATTAAAAAAAGATGTAATAAATTAAATGCTTTAGAGAGATTAATATCAATTATGAAACATACAAGAGATTTTCAAAGTTTTATCGTTTTACTTTTATATTTTGAAATCTTTTTTAAAATTGTTAAAAATATTTTTTCTTTTAAATATTGTTTTTAAAAATCATTTGCATTTTAAACTGGAAATTTTCAATTTTTTAAATATTCACCTCCCTATAGATATAACAACCCATTTCTATATTATAAACATCCACGCTCGTTTAAAAAATTATTTTCGGTGATAAAACAAGTATGCTTAGCTTTCATTCTAAATATTACAAAGGCTAAGGAAGCCCCCCATTTTTTTTTCTTTTGTTTGATAGCACTTGTGGTCGTGAATTTGTTCGCAATTGGTCAGATATCCATATGAAAAGTTGTGGTGCTTCTTCTTCTAGTCCTTCCTCTCTTTCCATTGTGGATAAATATGATGTTTTTCTTAGCTTTAGAGGTGAAGATACACGTAATAATTTCACAAGCCATATTTATGCTGCTTGGACCGAAAGAAAATCAAGACCTATATAGATGAGTAAAGTCTTGAGGGAGGAGAGGAAATATCACCAGCACTTCTCAAGACAATTCAAAATTCAAGGATCTCGATTATAGTCTTCTCAAAAGATTATGCATCTTCATCATGGTGCTTGAATGAACTTGTGCACATACTTGAATGCCACCGAGAAGACAAACAGATGGTTATTCCTATTTTTTTTATGAGGTAGATCCATCCTATATAAGGAAATAAGAAGGAACTTATCAGGAGGCATTTTTAAAACATGAAGAACATCTCAAGGATAGAATGGAGATTGTTGAGAAGTGCATAATTTGTCATTATTTTGTATCATTTTTCCTTGCATTTATTTTGTAAGTTTTTGAGTATTCTTACATTTTATCTTTCTTTTGTGATTTTAGGTGTTTTATTATTAAAGAATAAAAAGGGAATTAAAATGAGGATTTTGAGCCTCAAGATCACATAAAATTTATTTGGAGTCCATCAGAAATCGTGGAACAAGAATTGGAGTTGAAACGAGCTGAAAACGAAGAAAACAGCCGAAAGGGCCATCAGGCAACCCCAAACCGTGCACCCAGCATGCAGCCCATGCTTCCAGCTCATGCTTAGGAGGCCAACAGCCCCTAGCTTGTGATCATTGTGTGCCTATATAGCCATCAGGCACGCCCCGTGCCATCCTGATTTGCAGCCTGTGCAATACTACGTGCTCAGTGCGACCTTGCAGGCTTGCAAGCCTGTCCACCTGCACTTGCTGCAAACCAATACAACACCTTGTGTGATGCACACAGCCTGGTAACACTGCTAGCACACTGCGTTACCCTAAGATTTGGCCATTTTGAGTTAAAAAATGCCTCATTTGATGTTTTAAACCCTAAAGGTTATAAATACCCCATTATAACTCAAAGGAAGGGGGCTTGTAGTTGATTTTGTCTTCCCACAATCTGAGAGGGGACTACGCCAAAGGAGAAAAAGAAGAGGAGGCCATGACAGAAAGCTCCGATGGAGGCAACGGCTTTATGACGCAAAATTTGTTATTTTTTCTTACTCTTTCTCTCTTTTCTTCTTTAAATATGTTAATTTAGTTTGTAATTTTGGTTAAAATCTAAACTTAATAATGTAGAAATTGTATGAATTATTTCAGATTTTCCATTTGAGATTGTTTGTGTTTTACTATATTTCATGTTTATGGTTTATTTTCTTATTATAATTTGGTGTACAACTAGATATGACTTGAGAATTGTTTATGGTAGATTAGAATGCTTGATCCGTATTTGTCCTACAATTTTAGCCATTAGTAGCAAATTATGACACACAGTTGTAGTGAGGCTTTTGTGGGATTTTTAGATGATATGTCATAATATGATTGATTGGACATCAAAAATCCATTAACCATACTGGCACACACAAAGTAATTACTAGAAGCTTTTGAAGCCCTTGAGTGACTTTGGTGTTGCAAAAGTGTGCTTCTACTAGCAATATTATTCAAAAGAAATCTAATGTTCCTACTATTTTGTCACAAGTCATATGAAAATATTCTAGTTTTAGAGATTAATTACTAACCATTTACTTCCATACATTGTTAATTGTTAGTATTATTTTGTTGAATGTTGAAACGAACATGCAAACACTTAAAATTGCAGGGCAACATAAAGTAAGTTAAGCGCCAAATGTTTGTTTCTTTCCCATTTTTAACATATTAGAGGTAGCACTCATATACGTTCATCATATTATTACTACACTAAAATATAATAGAAATTATTACTTCTAAACTAAAACAGAACTGGGCATAATTTCTTTAAAAGTTACATTTTTGTAGTCTAAAATCCACCTACAATTAATTAATCCTAACCCTCACATAGATTTTTTTTTTTTAAATCGTCATATTTTTTCCAAAGATGTTCTATTAGTCTTTGCACAAATTATTAAGCAAACAATTCTAGGACGCTGTTAAAATTTAAGGTTATTAACACTAGCGGCTTTTTAAGTGTCCCTCATTTGGCCCTCTAAATTTTAAAAATCATCACTTTACCCCTTGAACTTTCAAAACTCCTCACTTTGCTCCTTGAATTTTAAAAATGTCATTTTGTCCTTGTTTCAAAGTTGCCATTTTGTCTCTTATTTTCCTATTTTCTATTCAAATAGATAGAATTAAGCCCATATAATTTACACATAGGTGACCTATAAGGACAAAAATGAGATTTTTTTATTATCAGATTTTGTTTCACGTTTACACCCTTATTTAATGCGTTTTTATCTGCTGTCATTTAAGAAGGGCCTGTATGTGTATTTCTTCTCGATATCTTCTCATCTTTAATGCATAGCTCATCTTCTTTAGTATTTAAATTCAAATATCAATAAATAATATTGACTTACTAAATTAGTTACACATTAAAAATAAAAAGAAATGTACGGGTAAACCCTTCTTAAATGAGAGTTCAGATAAAAAAACAAAACTATTAAGTGAGAGTTTAAATGTGAAGCAAAATTTATGAGTGATAAAATCTCATTTTTGTCCTTACAGGTGACTCATGTACAAATCATGTGGGTTTAATTCCATTTATTTGCACGAAAATAAAAAATTTAGGAGATAAAATGAGAAGCTTTGAAAGTTTAGGGACAAAATTGTGATTTTTAAAATTCAGGGGACAAAATGAGGAGTTTTGAAAGTTCAAGAGAAAAAGTGGTATTTTTTAAGTTTAGGGGGAAGTAAGGGAGACCCTAAAGTTTAAGGGTCATTAGTGTTAATAACCCTAAAATTTAAGTATAATTCATATGGTAAAAGACAAACACACACCTTTCGCACTAATTGACTTTCATGGTAGTAGATTCTTATTATTAACCATTTATACTCTATTTTAGGCCTGAGTCAAAATTAATTCACGCAATTGTAGATGTTAAGAGTATTGTAACAACTACAATAGAGCTAGATTAGCTAATTAACTATATAGAATTAATTGTGCAATTAGAGAAACTAATTTTGTTAGAAGTTAGTTACACAGGTATTACTATAGCTAAGTATTTAAGCTACTTTATATAGATTCATTAATCAATGAAAAATTAATCTTTCCATTCTTCCATTTACTTTTCTCCTTTTTTTTGCGAGAGAATACATTCCCTATTATGGTATCAGAGCCCGCCATTTCTAAAGAAAGCTCGAGCTCAAAAGCTTCAATGGTGGATCTTGCGAATATGATAGTTTAAAGGTTTATTCTAGTGTCTTTCAATCATCTGATTTCTTTAAAATTGGATTAAAACAATTTTCTTATTTGGCGTAAATGAGTTCTTACCACAATCTGTGGTCATTGTCTACAAAATTTTTTGTTTGGCTTTACTCCTCTTGCAAAATTCTTGGCTCTTGGAGATGAAAGTCTTGGTCGAGTCAATGCAGATTATCTCAACTAGGAATAGCAAGATTAATTGATTCTTTCATGGCTTCTTTCATCAATGTTAGAATTGATTCTTCTTTGAACTGTAAATTGTGCAACATCTGCTCATATTTGGCAAACATTGGAGGTCTATTTTGCTCAGTAAATCTGTGCGAAGGTAACAATACAAAACTCTATTTCAGTCTACAAAGAAAGGTTCTCTTTCTATTAATAAATTTCTTCTCAAGATTCATCATTTTGTTGATCTTATTGCTCTTGTTGTCATCGTCTCATTGTCAAAGATCGCATTGATGTGATCTTTAAAGGTTTGCCTTTTGAATATGAAAACCTATTTTTAACTGTTAATTCATGACATGATTCCTATTTAGTTGAAGAAATTGAGTCCTTTCTTCTTACTCAAGAAGTTCAAATTAAAAAGAACATCAAAAAGCTAGATATTTCTTTTGTCAATCTTGCCTATTTTAGCCTTAATCCTGCTCCCTTTAGTACAAATTTTAATTTCAATAAGAATTTTTACTCAATATGGCCCTAATGGATATGGACCCTCAAATCCTCCTTCTTTGTATGGTCAAGTATTTAATCCTTCATTTTCTAGTAGCTTCAACACTCGTAATTTTGTAAACGGTTGAGGATCCTTACATGATGGTCATTCTGGTTTTGTTCAAAGAAACTGGCCTACCAATGGAAAGTTACAATGTCAATTGTGTGGACGTATGGGACAAACTGCTCAAGGATGTTACCATCACTTCGATCACTTGTTTCAAGGTTCCACTTAGTTTTTTGACACTTCACAACAACTTTCTTAACTAGCACAGTATTCTTTTGGTGAAGAAGAAGGGGCTGCTTATGCTTTGCAAGCTACTCCAGATTCAATGAATGATGATCAGTGGTATCCAAATTCTAGAGCAACAAACCACCTCACTACTGATGTCTCAAATCTAATGCCTAAGCAAGTGCATATGGGTAATAGTAAGAGTCTTAATATTTGTCATATTGGTACTTCTGCATTTTCCGCTTCATTTGATCACTCTCGTACCTTGTCTCTTACGCATTTACTTCATGTTCCACAAATTACAAAGAACCTTCTTAGTGTCTTTAAATTTGCTCTTGACAATGATGTTTATTTTGAGTTTATGCTTCTTCCTATTTTGTTAAGGAATGGATTAGTCATAAAGTCTTACTAGATGGGAAACTTAAAGATGGACTATATGTCTTTGACTCCTCTTAGCTTCAACTTTCTTTAGTAAAACCATCCTGCTTAACTTCTACTACTAAAGTCATTCCTTATGCCTTAGCTTCAATAATGTCTTGTACTATGTCTGCATCTATTTTGTTTTCAACTTCTAAATGTACAAACACTTCACCTGAGTCTAATTCTTCTAATTAGCCTTGTAAAGTTGTTGTTCCTAGTTCAAATATTATCTTTGATCTGTGGCACAAACACCTTGGTAAACCTTCTGCGAATACTGTAAAATCAGTGTTTTCCTTGTGTAATATCAAGTATATCAATAAAAATACTTCTTTTGTTTGTCAAGCATGTTGTATGGGCAAGTTGCATAAACTTCCTTTTCCTGAATCTGTAATTACTTCCACTAAACCGTTACAACTTGTTCACTCTAATTTGTAGGGATCCTCTCCTTGGGTTTCTACTCTTGGCGACAAATATTACATCCATTTCACTAATGTCCATTCTCGTTTCACCTAAACTTACTTACTTAGGTAAAAGTTTGAAGCCTTGTCATCTGTCAAAATTTTCAAAAATCAAGTGGAACTATAGTTAGGTCACAAAATACTAGCTGTCAAGACTGATTGGGGAGGGGAATATCGTGCATTTATTGATTGTTTGCAAATTAAGGTATTATCTGTAGAACATCTTGTCCACATACCCATAAACAAAATGGTCTTCTAGAAAGAAAACACATAACTATAGCTAAACATGGTTTGACATTATTAGCTCAAGCCTCTATGCCATTCAATCACTTCGATGAAGCCTTTAGAACCTCAGTTTTTCTTTTTAATAGGTTACCCACTGTAACCTTGCAAAGTAGAACTCCTCTAGAAACTTTATTTCATACCAAACCTGAGTACTCTCAGTTCAAAGTGTTTGGTTGCCTCTACTATCCAAATCTCGGGCCATACAACTCTCATAAATTCCAATATCACACTCAACCGTGTACTTTGCATGGCTATTGTCATAATCAAAAGGGTTTTAAATGTCTTTCTTCTAATGGTGGACTATATATCTCTTGTGATATCATATTTGATTAACAACATTTTCCCTTTTCTTCTTCTCCTTCCTCTTCACCTTCTTCTTCTTCTTCTTCTTCTTTTTCTTCTATTTAGTTGGTTTTTTCCTCTTCTCATTTACATGTACTGTCTTCAGTTACTTCATCTTTGTCTACTCTAAACCCCCGTTTAGAACTTGCAGATATACCTAATATATCGCATATTACTATTCCTACTATTTCTTGTTTCCCTCCTCCAGCAACAGGTTCTTTAGTTGCTTATACAGACCTATAAGTTATGTTCTAGGTGTAAAGAAAAGAAGAGCTCCTATTAAAGGTACTGATAATGTCCATTCTATGCTTACTAGACTCAAAGCTGGGGTGGTCAAGCCCAAAGTTTTCCTAGTCAGCAAGGAACCAGCACTAGTTAGTGTTGCTTTACAATAACCAGAATGAAAACAAGCAATGACTTATGAATTTTTGGCACTACTTAGGAATCAATCTTGGTCCCTTGTGTAATTACTAAAAGATAGAAAGGCCATAGGCTGCAAATGGGTTTTTCAAGTCCAAGAAAATCTAGATGGATCAGTGAATAAAAACAAAGCTAGACTGGTTGCTAAAGGTTTTCATTAGGTTCTAGGATTTGATTTTAATGAAACCTTTAGTCCAGTAGTGAAACCTACAAACATAAGAATAGTACTTACAATTGCTCTTACTAAAGGTTGGTTAGTAAGGCAACTGGACATTAATAATTCCTTTCTCAATGGAGACTTGCTTGAAGAAGTATATATGCACCAACCTGAAGGATTCAAATATCCTCAACATCCTGATTGAGTCTGCAGACTGCATAAGTCATTGTATGGTCTAAAACAGGCTCTACGAGCCTGATTTGATAAGTTGTACAGTGCCTTGATCTCTTTTGGATTCTCATCTACAAAGTCTGATCAATCAATCTTCATTAGACACAGTGATAATCATTGTATACTTATGCTTGTCTATGTAGATGATATACTTCTTATAGGAAGCAATGAAAGAGCAATTCAAGAATTAATTATTTAATTGAACTACAAGTTTATCTTGAAAGATCTAGGCCCAATTAACTACTTCCTTGGTATTGAAGTGCATAAAGCTAGTGATGGTTTACATTTGTCTCAAAAGAAATATTTTACTGATCTATTATGCAAGGCTAAAATGCAGTATGCTAAAGCTATAAGTATACCTATGACTTATGGCTTGAAACTAACTTCTTTTGGTAGTGATCCTATTGACAATTCTTCTCTTTACAGAAGTATTGTTGGTGCACTACAGTATGTAACTATCACATGACCTAAAATAGCCTTTTGTGTTAATAAAGTTTGTCAGTTTATACAAAATCCACTATAGGTATATTGGAAGGTAGTGAAACACATTCTTAGATATTTGGTAGGCACTCTTATGGTCTATATCTAAAAAAGGGATAAGCAACAGAGTTAACTCTAACAAGTTTTGATGATGCTGATTAGGCATTTGATCTAGAAGATAGAAGATCAACAATTGGCTATTGTGTTTTTCTAGGGCTAAATCTTGTCTCATGGAATTCAAAGAAGCAAAGTATAGTTTCGAGATCATCCATTGAAGAAGAGTTTAGAACTCTTGCCAACCCAGTTGCTAAAATCACTTAGATATGGTCATTGCTTGAGGAGTTGAAGATTAATTTTCCTCGTGTGCCCACTAACTGGTGTGACAACTTAAGCACTATGATATTAGCTACCAATCCAGTACTACATGCTCGAACAAAGCACATAGAGCTGGATTTATACTTTTTACAAGAACAAGTACTATTACAAAAGAAGATTGAAGTTCAACATGTTCCCTCTCAAGACTAGTTTGTTGATGTGTTTACCAAAGCTATTTCTAGTTCCCACTATCTTGTTCTTCAAACTAAACTCACTATAGAAAAACTTTCTACAATGAGTTTAAGGGGGCTGTTAAGAGTATTGTAACAACTACAATAGAACTAGATTAGCTGATTAACGGTAGTGAATTAACTGCACAGTTAGAGAAACTAATTCGGTTAGAAGTTAGTTACACAGTTATTACAATAGTTCAGTATTTAAGCTACTCTATGCAGATTCATTAATCAATGAAGAATTAATCTTTCCATTCTTCCAATTACTTTCCTCCTTCTTTCTCTGAGAATACCCTCCCTATTAGTAGAAGACGTTTTAAGGAAATTGAGCCGTATGCAGTCATCAAATATTGGTTTCAAGAGGGTCTCATTGGGATTGACAAACAAATTAAGGAAATTAAATCATTGTTAAGTGTTAGCTCTCCAGAAGTACGCATCGTAGGCAATTGGGGAATGGGAGGCATCGGTAAAAAAAATCTTGCCCAAGTTGTATTTAATCAACTCTCTTACAAATTTGAAGCTTGTTGCTTTGTCGCAAACGTTAGGGAAGAATCAGAGAAAGGATCGTTGATTAACTTAAGAAATAAGCTTCTAGTTGGATTAGTAAAGGACAAAAATCTAACCGTCGGATTGCCGTCTCCAGGATCAACTTTTGTCAAAGAAAGCCTCCAGCGTACAAAGGATTATCCTAACAACTAGAGATGCTATAGTGCTTAGGGATATTGCAGTAGACGGAATGTATGAGGTTAAGCAGTTAGATTCTAGTGAGGCTCTGGAACTATTTTGAAACACTATAGATTATCAGTCAATCATAAATTCTGACATTCTATTAGCTGTTTCTTTCCCAGCTATGGATTATCGGTCAATCATAAATCTCTCTTTTAGTCTATAAGAAATTCTGTCATTCTGTTACACTAGATACACGTAGAGTTGCTATTATAGTGGAAAGATCACCATATCCATTTCCATCCAAGATTGAGTAACTTACATTTGCATCCTTAATTTGCCGAGAAAATTTGATTACTGGTTAATCATTACATACTAGAAGAATGAGAAAATTTGAGAATCATTTATAACAAGTGATGAGGAAAGGGGCTTTCAAAAAAAAAAAGGTTGATTAGAGGGAACAAAGATATAGAGGGAACGGAAATTATGAAGTGTTGTTACTTGGTACACGCTGCTTTTTTTTTTTTTTTTTAATATCTTTGGGACGGAAATTATAGATTTTTGGGATGGAAGATCTCTAAGATGAGAATAAAATTTAGAAACTTACAGTATTCTAATAGTACAATCATTAGTTTTTATGTTCCTTTATTGCTAGCTCCTTTTTTGTTATTTTTTGTGCCTATGTTATCTATTTAATTTTTCCTTTTAGGTTTTTGTTGTTGGGAAAACAATGAACAGTTCATGCAGATTAAAACAATGATAGACAATCATAAAAGTGGGACTTGTCCCCTTTTTGCAGTCATATGGCATGTTATAAAGAAGATATTTCTAGACGTTGAAGCATATTTTTGTGTCATGATTTCTTTCCTACAAGAAGGCAAGAATTTTGTCATTTTTGCAGTCATATGGCAGTTATAAAGAAGATATTTTTAGAGATTGAAACATATTTTTGCACCATGATTTCTTTCCTTCAAGAAGGCAAGAATTTTGTTTTCCATGAAATGGTTTTAGTTTGGATTTAGGCTTTTAGCTCTATTACTAGTACATGATTTCTGATTCTTAAAATTAGTGAATAGTGATTTGTTGCTTCAACCCAAGTGTTATTTAAGCATGGCTTAAGGCTTTCGGAAGCTCATAAATTGTCAATGTCGGGCATTGTCTTTGTTGTAGTTAGAATGCTGGCAGTTTCTTGCGTGTCAATGGCCGATTCCGACACTACTGCATTTGTTGTAATCAGCTTTGAAAGATTGAGTTTGATGCTTTCGTAAAGATGAAGCTTATGCTGGCGCAAGTGTCTTCTATTGCCTCTTGCAATATTGAGGGTTGATAGGCCACTCAACATCGATTTGGTTTTTAATGTTGAAGTATTTTTTTTTTTTTTACTTCTGTTCGATATAGAGCTGGTTTTCTCAGCTTCAGCTTATGCCGTTGAATATATTTTCCATATTATTGAAAATCATGTCAAGTGTATCTAAATGGAAATAATGGAATTCTTGTCCCTTTTTTTAATGTGAATGAAAAGTTGTCGACGCTTCTGTAGTTTCATTGGTTTTCAGATGATTGACTTTGTTCTCTTCATGTCCTTCCATAATAGTTTCATTTGCATAATGTTATCTCCTTTTGCTTTACTTTTGTTTTTGGAGAGTTGGAATTTTTACGTGATTGACGTTTCACGTAAATGTTGTCGTTTTTATGTGTGTCGTTATAGGTTACTCCACTACAGTTCATGTTGTTTTCCCGCCTCATTTTCTTCGCCTTTGTGATTATTTTTGTTTTCAGGTTATTTCTTTAAGGACTATCGTTTCACCTTTTTTACTTTTTGAAATGGAGTATCGTTTAACTTAATGCTTTCTTTTTCTTCATGTTGTATATTTCTACGAGAGGAGAATAAATGGTATCTTTTTAGAAGGAATAAAAATAAATAACAGAAATGTTAGATCAGTAAGTAGTGGCCGAAAGCGGCAAATAGATTAATATCGATTAGGAATAAAAACTGATGGCTCTAAGTTTTTATAACGTTAGTAAATAAACCAAGTTAGTTTATGTCAGCATATACAACCAACCAAAACGCCAAAACTGTCCTGATGGAAATGAAATCTGATGGTTTTTTTTTGTTTTTCTTTTTTTTTTTTCCTTCCTTTTTCTTAGTTTCTCTCTCCCCTCCCTTTCTCTCCTCTAGTTTTTCCATCTGGCTTCCTCATCGGATATGTCGTTGTCAGAACTGAGCGAGAAGCAGGCATCGTCACTAGAGTCACGGAAGGAGCGAGAAGTGTGGAAAAAGAAGAGAGTCAATCCTATTAAGGATAAAATGGTAAATTAATGGCTTTGAAATCAGAAATGGCCTATTATCTTCTCATTAATGGTAAACAGGCTATATAATTTCCTTAGTTATAAAAGTTGGGATATATGCTACAATTTCCCGATGGTAAATAGCAATTAATCCAACGTTTTTTCAAATCAACCCTATATCCAAATTTGCTAATTCAACATTTATCTAGAAAACTGTTGATATACTTGCTTTGACAATTCCAGTGACCAAAATTTGATAAACACTAGAATTACCTACGTTTACTCCATGACTGATTTCCTACATCCTAAATTATTTTTCTATCAATATTTATATATTTTTATATACATGATAATTGTTGATTCTGTTAGTTAATGAACTCATTATTTTTTAATTCTTACAAAAAAAAACTTTAAAAATAAAAATACCATAAAATTCACTACAACAATTTTGTAATTTAGGGACAAAAGTTTTATGTCGTCACTAAATTTACACATATAGCAACGACCATATCGTCTCTAATTGTCCTAAAAAGTTGCCACGAAGTCGTCGCTAAATATATTGGCGGAAATTTTCCCACCAAACTTCACCAAGATCCGCCATAATTTCGCGGGTTTATATTTTAGCACATTTTAGCATACATTGTCATTTTGTTTTGTATATGCTGAAAGACAGTATTAATCCCCTAAATTGATCTCCCCCTTCACCACTTCTCGCTTCACGGCTGTTCTTTTTTACTTACTTCCCCTCTTCCTCTTCAACGCTCTCTTAAATCCTCATCCTTTCTCTCTCTCTCAATTTTTTTTGGAAAAACACTTCCGAACAACCTTGCAACCCCCGCAAGTTCTGCCGGTGTTGTTTGTTGGCTAGATTGTTGCCGTTTGCCGTGCCGGATTTTCGCCGTCGCCGTCTGCGTCTGCCGCCGAAGCTTGTAAGTTTTTTTTTTTTTT
>CAMOHE010034491.1:9596-37644 GCA_946598075.1 Artocarpus hirsutus | reverse complement strand
TTATTTATTAAGAAAGTTCTATTAGAATATTTATTTGTTTATTTTAAGATATAGTCCTACTGAGCCTTTTGCTCACGTTTTTATTGTTTTAAAATCTTACCCCTAGGTGGATATCAGCTTAGGATTGAAGAAGAGTCCGCTAACCGGACTTACGACCAATAGAAGATTTGGGTAGGTTGTAGTACAATAAATCAAGGCATATAAGATCTTAACTTATTCTTTTATTTTGGACTGTGGTTGTATTGTAATATTATCAGTACTACATGTGTGTGCACAATATGTGGGCTAGTGAGACCCATACTCATTCCACCTCATATTTAAATATTTTTAATGTTCTTTTTATTTGCTTAATTATTATGATGGTTTATTTTATTTCTTTAATTTATTCTATTCGAATGATTTTAAAATTATCTTATTTTTCTTTATAAATCTGATTCTAAAACCCAATTTTTAACTAAATCCTTATTTAATTAACCTAATTAATCTACCACGTCACCTCCTGTACTCCGGGGCATGACATTTATGGTGTAAATAATTTATATTCCCTACATTTATAATTTAAATAATTCTTATTTATGCGGTAAATAGATTTAAGGTACAAATAATTTATTGGGTTAGTCACATAACTATACCTCATAGTTTTTATCATTTCTCAATTTGTCTCTATTTTTAGAAACTATAAAGGTATCATTTGAATTTGAAAAACTTGTTTCAATTGTATCCCTTGCCGACTTTTTGAATTAAAAAAAAGAGATAAAAATACCATTGTCGCATTTCTAATTTTTTCCTTTTTAAAGTAGTTTTTTATCTATTTGTTTTGTTTACTTATTTATCTTTCATAAGACCCTAACTTATTATATTTTACTCCTATTAAGACTTGTGTATTTCATGAATTTTAGGTAGTTAGACCTAAAAAAGTAAATGTTTTTGCTAAAATAAAACAAATGCATATTTTTTATTTGTGCAAATAACCTTTTTTCTTTTTGAAATTTTCAAAGTATTTTTTTGTATTGATTCTTTTTACTCATTGTCTATGTTATAAGAACTCTAATCACAACTTATTATTTCATTTTTTATTTTTATGAAGTTGGACTAACTGTTTTGTCCAATTCTTTTGTTAATGCTCTTATATTGTTTTACCCTTTTTATTTCCTTTTGCCATTTTGTTGTTTCGTTTTTCCATTTATTTTTTTTAATTTTTGAGTTGTTTTACTCTTTTATTTTTCTTTGAATTCCCCGATTCAATTTTTTAACAGTAACTTCTACTTGTCAAATTATAAAAAAATAAATGTCCTTTTTTTTAATTAAAAATGCATCTTCATGTATGAAAAAAGAGGCTTCATGCATATTCAACCAAAAGGAGAGAGAGAAATAGAAAACTGATGATATTAAAGTAACAATTTAAAATAAAATGGTGCGTTTGCAAACAAAAATGAAGAGGTCAAGAGTTAATAACATTCTCATAAATATTGTTTGGGGGAAATTTTAAAATGTCAAAGGTACACGTGAAGTAAATTTAATCATTTCAAAATTATTTGGGGGTGTATATTTAGAGGTGAAGTGAAGAATGAAGAGGAATATATGACTGGAATCGCCCTTTTCTTTTTTTATTGGTTGAATTTTCCGCAGTGTTCAACCAAATGCAAAACAATGTCCCTTCCGAAGAAGAAAAAGCAGCAGCAGCAACAACAGGGGCAAAACTATGCCCAATATCTGGATGTCATTTCTACTGCTGGTTGCAAACTTACCCAAAGAAAATCAGATGTGTGGTCCAATCAATTAATGCTAGAGATTTATTTCCATTTTTGGTTGTACTATTCCTCTCCCTTTCCGGTATCAAGCAATTATTTTGTCAGAAGGTACTTTTTGTTGTTTAAAGAAATGAAACAATTATCGAGATATTTTAAACTATTTTCTTAACATTTATTTATTTTTTTATTCGTGCTATCCAGACAGCTAATTCTCATTAATTTTGAATAAAAAGTTAATCGTATCTCAATTATGTGGATAATTTTTTCAACAATTCTACAATTTTAGTTGTGATATCATGTAATTTTTAATTTTAGAAAATAAAATAATCACATTATTATGTTTGAATGCAGCCTTACAATAATTTTATATATGAATCCACAGTAAAATACAGGGTTCGAATTCTCCAGGCATAAATTAAAAAAAAAAAAAAGAAGTAACTTTATTATTTGGAAAATAAGGATAATCTTCACGAATAATTATGATATGCTAGAGGGGCTAGCTGTAATTCGTTGAAAGAGAGCATATGACGATGTCGATAGCCAATAGTAAGATGCTATATATGGAGCAACCAATTAGCACAACTATCCTATTAATTAGAGCACGTGGGCAATATACACTCTTCCATCATTCACTTGAGAGCCATGCATCCTCCAGTTGGTCGAGTCAACCACAAAGTTTTGTCTCCCCTCATTTAAAGGCATTGTAATTGTCCAAAACTGTAAAATAACTCAAATTAAATTTAAAAACGCAAATGGGTTTGGCACCTTTCTTTGACTCGCTAATTTCGCAATCAATGACCATATTCAAAATTCATTTGATTAAAAAATATTACCCTTTGAAAAAGACCGTGACATTTTACGAAGTTCATAAAAAGTAATTCCTTTAAAATTAATTAGCATAAAAAATATTACCCTTTGAAAAAGACCGTAACATTTTACTAAGTTCACAAAAAGCTAATAATGAAAATTTTCAGTGCTCAAGAAATAATACGAATATTTACTTAGTTGATTAGTTAAGAATTAAAAAAGAATCACATAGCACGTACGTATAAATTTTTTTCCATTCATAAAAAGGGTTAATGGTGCCCCCTTGCCTTGTCTATAACAAAACTTTTGAAGTCCATGAATAAAAGAGAAAATACATGGTCCAATAATACACAAAATTAAAGATGATCCCATACTCACTTGCACAACTACAAATTAACCCACAAGGTCGGCAGAACCTTAAAATTAACAAGATTATAAAGTGTGGAACCTAAAACCTTTTTGGGAGGAGGTAAAAAAAAAAAGAAAGTGGAAATACATCATAATCACTAAACCACCTCATTATAAATGTAATATTGCTGCAAAATGGTGATCTAGAAATCAAGTTACATACGGCGCCGTAACTAGCTCCTGCCAATCCTTGTAAAAGACAGCCACTTCCCCCACTCGTTCCTTGAACAAAGACACTCGCTTCAATTACTCTATACTACTCTAGTAGCAATACCTCTCCGCTCAAAAACCTTTTATTAATAAACATCAAAACAATGAACTGCTTACAAACATGGCCCGAACCAATTGTCCGAGTTCAATCCCTAGCAGAAAGCGGCATAAGAAAGCTCCCAAATCGCTACATCAAACCCCCAAATGAAAGGCCCCAGATCACACTATTCATCAGTCCAAAAGATAACGTCAACATCCCCGTGATTAGCCTGCAGGACTTGTTCTCCGGGGACGAGAGCCTCCGCAAGGCGACGCTGGCGCTGATATCGAACGCCTGCCGCCAGTGGGGTTTTTTTCAGGTGGTGAACCACGGTGTGGACCCGGACTTGATGAAGCGGGCAAGGGACACGTGGCGGGAGTTTTTCAGGATGCCGGTGGAGGAAAAGCAGCGGTATGCAAACTTGCCTGATACGTACGAAGGGTACGGGAGCAGGCTCGGAGTCGAAAAGGGGGCGCTGTTGGATTGGAGCGACTATTTTTTTCTCCATTTCATGCCCCCGCCGTTGAGGAGGCAGGAGAAATGGCCTTTGATCCCCAATTCATGCAGGTATAAGAATATTAGTTTGACCTTTTCTTTTTTTTTTTTTTTTTTGAAAAAATAAAAGGGAAGTGCAATTTTATCTTTATTTTTGCTTAAATAGAGTTTTGCGTTGATTTGTTTCTATGCATATATATTCTATCTATTCAACAAATTTTTTTTTTGTCTATACAATAACGTGATTAGACCACGTTCTGGAATCAAATCAAACTTGTTGGTACGGACTTATTTCTGTAAGGTGGTTTTTCATTGATAGATCGTTGTTTTGTACAGTGCTTTTGTGATAAGGACACATATGTACTTGCAAGAAATGTGCGCGTTTTCTTAATGTCAAAAGTATAATTAAATATACTTGTGTGGGTCATGCAAGCTGTACATTTGTTCATTTTCTTGTTCATCCTTCTACTTGTTTGGATAATAGTAAACTGGAATAAAATGTAAGAAACCAAGATGGTAAAAAAATTGTTAAGTTTGCTGCCGATGAAGGTACTAAAACATATATATATATATATATATATATGTAGAAAAATGTTTGTTTCACAAATTTAATAGTTAAACTAATTAAATTTTGTGCTATATGTTCCTCGTTGTGGGAATAGACTCCCATCCCTTTGCAAATTCTGTTTTCTTCTTTGATATTATTTTGTATACCCGAAAACGAAAGAAAATAAAACTAATGATGTGCACGTTTGAGTATCATGTAATTTTCGCAAAATTCGGAGTACTTGTAATTGGAAATATATAAATTCGAAGTATCATGTAATTTTAGTTGGCAGTATTATTTTACTTTTTGGGACAAACATAACTATAGACTTCTTTATGTATTACTTTATTTCTTTCTCGCGTCATATATTATTGGTTGCTTTTTCAAAAGTATATGTGTCATGGTGAAAGAATTCATAAAATTACCCATTTTTAAAGACACCCTGAGCGCCATGCTGAGTTACTGCTCAAGAAGTAGTGCAAAGTTAAATCACTTGGCAACTTGCTATTGTACTTGTACTTGTACTTGTTGCCCTTTGTCTGTGGTCTCCAGCAATTACGATTGAATGGCTCTTATATTATTTTATTTTTATAATTGATTTAAAGGAAGAGTTAGCCGGTACTATATGTATCACATGTTACTCATACATTAATATCAATAATGTTGCAGGAATTTGATTACAGAATATGGAAATGAAGTGGTAAGATTATGTGGGACATTGATGAAGATTTTGTCCATAAACCTCGGCCTAGAAGAGGACCAACTTCAGAACGCTTTTGGTGGGGAGAATAATGATATTGGAGCTTGCTTAAGGGTTAATTACTACCCTAAATGTCCGCAACCCGACCTTACCTTAGGGCTCTCCTCGCACTCAGACCCCGGTGGCATCACCCTTCTACTGCCCGAAGAAAATGTGCCTGGTCTCCAAGTACGTAAGGGCAATGATTGGATCACTGTTAAGCCTGCTCCAAATTCTTTCATTGTAAACATAGGAGATCAAATTCAGGTTCCTTTTTTTTTTCTTTTCACCAATTTTTTTTTCTGTTCTTACACGCTTTTATTGTATAATTATATTACTATTCTTCATCTAACAGTAGTTTGCATATGTTTCTCATTGTTATAAACATTGTTTAGTGCAGTGATCATTGTGCCGAAAAAAATTAAAAAAAAAAATTGTTTGCAATTGCATAGCCACTTGTAGTTGAGTAGGTACATGTGCTCCCACCCAAAGTTTTATATTTCAATTTTTACGATTAATTCTTTTAAGATTTTCAGTTACGCTAACATATTTTGAGAAAAAAATTTAATTCTATCCGCACTCAATAATTCAAACTTATAATTATAGATCTTTATCAAACAAAATTCTCTTATTTGGTTCTAGTGTCCTCACCAATAAAGTTTTGTGATTCAGCTACTGATTGTTTGCTTAATATTAATCAAACATATAGGTGCTAAGCAATGCAATCTACAAGAGTGTAGAGCACCGGGTGATTACAAATTCAGATAAAGACCGAGTATCACTGGCGCTTTTTTACAACCCCAAGAGTGATTTAGTAATTGAGCCAATGAAGCAGCTTATTGCAAATAACCGGCCTGCGATGTACCCTGCCATGACTTTCAATGAATACAGGCTTTACGTTAGGACGAAGGGTCCTTGTGGCAAAGCACAACTTGAATCCTTAAAATCCTTGAGATTATGACAAATTAGTTTGCTAATTTTCCTATAATATCATGAATTGTGTTAAAGAACGCCTTATAGGGAAGTTGTTTGGTCGAAATAAAGAGTATTCCGTGTTGGCGATTTTGTTCAAATCATTGTATGCTCCAAGTCAAGGAGAAGTTAAATGGCATATAGTCAATCAGCTACTCTTTCTCTAATTTCTCGTTTTGATCTGAACTCTTTTTCACTCAGAAAAGTACTTGTTTGCCTGTACCTGTTAAGGCAATGAGGTAAATCATGTATAGAATCAGTGGAATATGATTGAACTCGATTTTCCCAGATTCCATGTGAAGTTGCTGCGATCTTGCCTATGTGATTGCAAGGGATTACGTTATTTATATGCTTGCTTTTTATCTAGTTGCATGGGAGCCTAAAGTTGCCTGGTTGGATTCCGGAAACAAAATCAACCATACAAAGTAAACTTTTTCACCATGTATACGCAATTTTGTCTCCTAATATATATTTCAAAAGGATTATGAACAAAAGAGCCAGTTCACAACTCGTTATATATGTGGCAAATTCAGGTGCTAATTTTCCTTCTATTAAAAGCTTCCACAACCGGCTCAAATGGTGTCATTATCACGCTGCTATTACTCTTGATTGATAGGATGCAATTGTTGTTTATATTTTTTTTGGATGCAGCCTAACTTTTACCAACCCATGGACGTGCTAATGGACCAAAAACATTTTCTTTCCTCTCCCTATTTTTTAGACTAATGAATGTTTGGCCGTCAAGAGACTGCATATACATACATATAGATTATTATATACATATATATCTATAGGAAGTGGCAACAGTCCTTACCTTTGGACTTTCTAGATAACGTAACATTTTTTAATAGAAAAATAACAAAATATTATATTAAATATAACATCAAGTTTTAATCATTTAATGTTATCGTATATTTTGTTATAGAAGAGAACATACCATATGTTTAATGTAAAGACACTAAATTTAAAAAAAAATGTAAAAATTTTGAAATAGCTATTTTTTTTTGAGAAATATTATGACTCCGTTTGGGATTATAGTTTGAACTAAAAAATCTAGTCTGAACACAAACTGGTATTTAACAGCATTAAAAGAAAAAATCAATTCAAACAATTAGTCCAAATTAAAATTCTCAATTCAAATTCATAAAATAATCATCAGAGATTGGTGACTTTCCTTCTTTTGTAGATCTTTTTAATATTGGTTCAACATTTTCCAAAGGGTCATGTTGTTCAACTAGTTTCAACAATTTCTGACATTTCTTAAACAATTTGATCTACTGGGTTATTGATAGTGGCTTGTAGAACTTCAACAATCAGTTGTTTAACACCTGTTTGAACCTGTGGAGTGTTGTGAACCACCAATCTTTCACTTGAAGTGGAAGGTTGATCTCTTTTAGAGATTGCACTCTATAATTTACTCCTACTGATTAAGTCATTTCCAAGAAACTTTGTACTCTTTGATTCCACAATCTTAGTGTTGTGAGATGAACAATATAATCTTTATCCTCTAGACCTTTTGGCATATATAATGAAATACTCACTAATTGTCTTTGAGTCTAATTTCTTTTCTTGTGGGTTGTAAACTTTTACTTTAGACGGGCATCCTTAAACGCGTATATATCACGAACTTGGCTTCCAACCTTTAGTAATGTTGGCAATTTCCAAACTCTGTATAATGTTGGAATAGAGTACCTTGACGTAAATGATTTTTTTCAGCTGAATAAACTCAAGAAATTAACACTCAGGTGGGTGGATGATAGGCATTTAGGGAGACTCTACCACAATTCCACGGGCGTCACATTTAATTCCATCCGGTCTTTGGAATTGCGTGACGTCATGTTTAATATTGATATTGCTGGATTAGATATTACGGCAGTGATATCATGTTATCCTCAAATTCATAAGCTTAAAATGGATGGCCCCATAATAGATTTACCAAATGACAAGCATTTCTCCCCTAATGTCATCAAGTTATGATTGCAGCACTCTTGTCTTGAGGATGACCCAATGAGAACATTAGAAAAGCTACCGAATTTAAAGGTACTTTCCCTTTGTTATGATAGCTATATTGGGAATGAGATGGTATGCTCAAAAGGTGGTTTCCCTCCACTTGAATCTCTTTGCTTTGAGAATCTAATCATGGCATCTTTGGAACAGCCTTAGTTGGAACTCAGTTTCATATATATATTGTCATTTTAAGAGCTTTAGTCTACAAGGATTCAGGAAGCTTAGCGTTGCTGTGCATACTTCGAACCATGTCTATTGATGTTCGGTTTCTTCTTTTTTCCATCTCCTGGAAAACTAGGTATAGTGTATTGGGCATTATCCGATGCTCTTGAAGAAATTTCACAAATGGTCCAGGTGCTTGTCTATTCTTAATATATCTACGATAATATTTTCCATCAGTTGTCACAATCTTAATTTGCTTACTGCATTGTTTCTCTACTCTAGCCTTAAATACCTTAAAGGCATCTAATGTTACATTCTTGTTATGAAGCAAGTAAAGATACATATATAATGACTAATCATTTATGAAAGTGACAAAGTATTTTGAAGCATGAGCATCCATGCCTAGATAAAAAATATTTGAATGTATGATCTCTAAGATGTTTGTACTCCTCTTGGCACATTTCTTTGTTTTGTTGGTTTGCTTTCTCTTAATGTAGCCTACACAAGTGTTAAATTCAGTAACATCTAAAGTACTAAGTATTCCATCATTTACTTATCTCTTAATTCTTTCTTTGGAGATATGTCCTAATCTCCGATGCCAAAACATAGAGAAATCTTTATTCATAATATATCATTTATTACCAGCGTGAACATACATAATAATATTATGTTGTAGATTAATTGAAAAAAAACCATCTAACAAGTACCATTCCCAACAAGATTAGATTTATAAAACAAACTTAAAGATGTTTCTAAAAAATTAAAGGAATACCTAAAGGTAAAATTCTTGAAACTGAAATCAAATTTCTAGAGAAACTAAGAATATTAAATGTCTTTTCCAAATCTAAAACATAGCCATTATTTAAAACTAAAGAGCATGTTTCAATAGCATCCACATGTGAACTGATCTTGTTTCCTAAGAAGATACTTTGCTCACTTTCCACTAGTTTCCTTAGGTTTCGCATACCTTGCAGGGTACTCGAATATGGATTGTAGCACTAGAATCAATATACCATGTATTATAATTAACATCAATCATATCAGGTTCATAACAAACAAATGAGACTAGTGTACCTTTCTTTTGAAGCCATTGCTGAAATTTGGTGTAGTTCTTTTTCTTATGTACCTTTTTTTCATATAAAAAGCACTTGGATTCCTTTTTTATTCCACCTTAGGAAGGTATTTTACATTTCCCTTTTTGTTTAGCTTGGTTTCTATTTTTTTTTCCTTTGTTCTGTTCCTTTTTGGTGTTGCCAGTGGTGCACTCTCATCCATTTCCATCACCAGCCTTCCTTCCTCTTTAAGACACATGATTATAAGTTCATTAATTGACCATTTATACTTACGTGTATTATAAGAGATTTTGAAATGCCTATATTGCTATGGAGGAGTGTTTAGTATGTAGTGCACAAGGAAGGATTTAAACATATCAATCTCAAGTGTTTTAAGCTGAGCCATATTATCCCTCATCATTATGTTGTGCTCGTATATATCTTGCACACCGATGAGCCTTAAGGATGAAATCTTTATAATCAGGGTATGGTCAAGTGCCTTATCTAAAGTGACAAATTGCTCATCAATTGCTTTCAGCAATGCCCTGACATTGTCATGCTTATTGACAGAACCATGAATACTAGTAGAAATTTTAGTCTTTATGAATATCACACCTAGGTGATTAGATCGCTCTCACTGTTCATAAAGAGCCATTTCAGCAGAAGTGTTGGCCATAGTATTGGTTGGTTCATCTTTCCTAATAACATAATCAATGTCCATCCATCCCAAATGAAAAAGAATTCTTTCCTTCCAAAAACTTATAGTTGTCCCCTTTTAGTTTGGAAATCTCACGCTTATCATCAAAAAAATTCACAGGTTATATAGTTGCATAGAAATTAAACACACATGCTTACAATACTTAACTTTGAGACTAATAACATATATCATGTTTTACTAATATAAATACATGTTCCAAAAATTGTGAATCTAGTGACATAAAACTTGCATGTGAGCTAAAGTTCTAATTCACTTATATCCATTTAATACTATGATAAAACTATCAAATTATGTTCCTTTTCCTTAATCCCGTGGGTAAGTTAAGGAAGATAATTTGACTTGTTATCGTAATTAATCATAACAATATAATAAAAATTCCTATGCAAACACTAAATGGCACCAAATAGTAATCTAATGTAAGTAGATTCGGCACCATTTTACACGTCATCATCGTAAATACTAGTGGATTACAGCTGGCATTGACGTGTTAGAGATATTTATTTGAAGAGCATGTTGTGAATAGTAGAATTTTTAATTATTTTGGCAAAAAACTTGGTGGAAGGTTTGGCGGTCTTTGAAAACTTTTTGCGATGACTTATAAATTATCATCACAAAAATAGGTTCTAGAACCATCTTTATTTTTTTCCAACTAAATCTAAATGACGTCATTTTGAATGTAATTACAAGACTTTTTAGACTTTTTGCGACCACACTTCTGCATATAAATTAAAACGTAGAACTTCTTTCCTCCATTTTTCCTGACCTTTCTCATTTTCTTCGACTCTCTCTACTCATCCGACCATTAATCCACTCACACTCTCAAAAAAACTCATTTTCTATCACAAAAATTAAAGATACATAATAATCCCCACTAAAACTCCCAAAAAAAAACCCCCGAATTCCTTAGAACTCCACAAAATGACAAAGTTTCTCCTCCAGCTTTCTTCCTGCCATTGCTGCATCTTCTGCCACCCTAGTGGTCACCGCCGCTCATCGCCACCATCGTCTTGTTGCCACCTATTGAATTTTCAATCCCTAGTTTTTTGGGTTTTGGATTTTGCAAGTTTTTAGTTTTTTTTTTAATTTTTGAAAAATGTTAAAAAATATTGAAAAATTTGTATAATATTGAGAAATTTGGATTGTGATTTTGCCAATATAGATAAGATGGTATGTTTTGTGATTTTGTTTATTATGTTTATTGTTGATTTAGATTATTTTAATGATATATTTTGTGTTGGGAATTTTGTTGATTTTTTTGTCAAATTTTTTGTTATAATCTTTATTATGTTTAAGTTGTTTTTTTTTAGTGAATTAAGTTATGTTTAAGTAAGTAATTTATGTTGAGAATTTGTTAATATAGTGCATGATAGTAAGAAAAAAATTGAAATAAGAAATATGTAAAATCTTGAAGGTAAAAGAAGTAATTTTATTGATTAAAAGATATTATATAATTAAAAAATAAAATATGCATATGAAAATTTAAAAATAAGAATGAAGGATTAATTAATTAATGACATAAATTAGTCAATGAACTAGTAAACGATATTATTCAATTTACAAAAATTAATATAATAAAAATGAAAAAATTATTATTTTAGAATTTCTTTAAAAAAATAAATCTAATTAATGAATATATGGTAATGCCCCAAAATGTTTTTCTTAAACGGTGGACGTTTGTAGTATAGAAAAGTTGTCTTATCTATAGGGAGGTGAAAGTGAATTTGTAACTCAAGAGTTTGTTGAAATTAAATGTTCAAAAAGGCAAGTGGTTTTTCAAAGCAAATTTTAAAACAAAAGAAATATTTTTATGATTTTTTTTTTTAAAGTCAAAATTTAAAACATATAATTAAAACGGTGAAGCTTTGAGAATCCCTTGTATGTTTTGCAACTGGTATGAAATTTTAACTCTAATTATTAATTATCTAAAGTATGTGATTTATTAAATCCTTTCTCGTTAATTGCAAGCACTTTTACTATTTTTATAAGTCAACCGAGAGCGACAATATAGCAAGCCATAATGCAGTAAGAGTCTTCCTATAAAAAAATAGCGAAATAATCATCTCTCACTAATGATTAGGTGCACTAATTATAAAAATTATAACCACTATCACTCAATTATAATTAACATAATTTTAAGATAGAAAAGATAATAACAAATCAAAATTATTATATTTTAATCGAATAAATTATCGCATAAATTTCGGCAGCACCTCGACTTATTAATTGGCTTAAGAATACACTATGCCTTCCTCTGTCTACAATAAATCAAGAATTACCAAACATTATTGTGCTAGTCTATGTTTATAATGCAGTGGAAACTCAAATTAATAAATGAGCATATATGACTTCAGTAATATTAATATTGATTATAAAATACAATTAAATTACATTAAGAAAGTATGACTGAATTTATGCAACAATTGAGCAGCATAACAATATTATCAATTTATTAAAAACATAAAGATATAATTTATTCCACAAAAATATAAGCATTACAAAGCAGATATAGAGTCAAAATTCATACTAAAGTACAATACATACAAGATCATCTCTCTACCTCATAGACTTTTTACACTAATTTAGACACTCTTTTATTATTATTATTTTTAACCTAAAGGGGGTCCTATTAAGTCTAACTCAGCAGCAAAAATCAGAGAGAGAGAAGGGCCAAAGGCCCATTGAGGGATGGATTTAGGGGGAGAACTCTCCCCCTTTTATAGTGTTTTAAAAACACTATTTAATATTTTTTAATTATTTTTTATTAATATGTTATTAATATTTAATTATATTTATTTATTTATTTAATTTTTTTATCCAATCCGCCCCTTTCACTGTAGCATCACGAGATTCTTGTGATGTTTTAATATATATATTTTTTGACACTGAAACACGTTCTTCACTTTTTGGCTTTGTAACCCAGTGCTTCATGGCTTATGAATGTATGGAACAAACGCAATTTGGACCGTTAATCTCGCGATCAAATGGCTTCCAGATGAGCATGAAAATGGGCCCAGGTGGGGCCATGTGGCCCACTAATTCTGACCATCAAATCGGTCAAAGTCATCCGATCTAACGACTGAAAGGACTTGTGCTTGTGAGGATGCCCGCATGTGATTGGATAGCTTTGAGATTCTCTCTTGCAGCGCATGGACTTTGTCGGCACTTGTGATGCATGCGCCAATCGCAATTCAACACGTGGACCACACTAATGATGCACGCTGATGCAATGGCTGGCACAATGACACACGCCCCTTCCTTGAATGGCTGAGATCATTTGTTGGTGGCTCATCCAATAGTTAGAAACTCACCACGTGTCCTCTTAAATTCAAATTCAAATTTTTAATTGTTTTTGATGCATTTGATGTCTGATTTTATCCATTTTTACGTAATTTTGCTCTGTTTCTCCCCTAGATTTCAAATCTAAAAATCACAAACACACTAAAATTATTTATTTTACAAACATAATATTTACAAAAATATTAAAATATTTATTTAATTTTAAAATACACAAAAATAATTACAAACTTCTAAAATTTTCGATCTTTTGTGGTTTGACACAGATATAATTTTTAAGACTTAGAAATATTTTTAAAAATTACTAAAAATATAATAGAATATATTTACAAGCTTAAAACACACTATCAAATACATTAAAACTCAAAATAAAATAACCACATGTTATTTTTATAGTTTTGACTATTTACAAACTAAACACATATTTAACACACTGAAATGACTCTAAAAATTACCAAAAATATCATTAAACATAAAAACACACTAAAAACACATTTTTAAACACATTTACATACTAAGACACAAAAATACCTATTAATAAAAAATGTTATTAATTAGAAGATTTAATGAGAAATAAAAGCATAAATAAATGATTTAAACCTTGTAAAATATACACTTTTATAGTCTCATCAATATACAAATAGAAAAAAGATTAAATTTTATTAAAATTAATCAATGAATATATAATAATTTATTATTTTAATTAAGAAGTAAATGGTATTAAAAAAAATCTAAATTAGAATTATGTGTTATTACAAAGTAATGAACAAAATTAATATGAAATAGTATAGTTTAATAATTATAATATTATTCTAAAAAGTAATTGTAATATTTTGTTCATAAAATTTTGTCAATTAATTTTAATTCAAAACAATTTAAAAAAATGGACATTATTTTATCATTAAATTTGATACGATTTCATAAAATTTAAAAAATTGTGACTTTTTTCTAATATAATTTGATATATGACTAAATGGATAGTCATAAGAAGAACGTATGTGAATATAACTTTATGTTTTTATTTAGCACGTGCATGCATGAATTACCTTAGAATCGATTAAAGATCGGTACGTAGTAACTGATGCTTGAATTGTCTCATTTGGACAGTTTGGTGTGTAATTTACATGTTTGTCTTTCAATTTAACTCGTGCTATGGTAGAGTTTTCAGTGTGTCTTTCTTTGTTCTCCAGGTGTGCATCTGATAGCACACTTAAGAGAACTAAAGAGAGATGCTGTCGAAATTTCTATGGAAAAGGGGTGTTGTAGGATGAGTGACACAATGCATAAATTACAATACTAAATGGGATAGGGACTTACATATAGGTTTGGAGTAAAGGTGGTATGTAGAATTGCATACATACGTACATTGACATGACTGATGATTGTGTCTATTATTCTTTATTGTTGAAATGCTGATTGACAAGAGTATAATTTATGCAAGGAAGTGGTTGTCAAATGAGTATCAGGATGGTTTGTCTACTTTTATTGAGGTTGCAAAGAATTATATAAATTCAACTGAGCGTATCAATTTACCTTGTTTGAAGTGTAGAAATTGTGACATGCTGCCAATTGAAACAATGAGAGCACACATACATTGATTTGGCCTATTTAACACATTCAAAGTGTTGGACAAGCCAACATGACCCAGCAGCTGATGTCTGCCATAAACAACTAGGGCAACATGCATCGTCACAAGGACACCTAGGTTATCCCCTAAGCAGAGCAAACTTTTGTATGCATTTTTATTTTTTTATAGTACATACTCTTATTCAAATTATTCTATGTACTCATAACATGTGTTTACTTTTGATTGTGTAGAATCAAATGGAGTCGTAGAGATCAATCCAGCGAACACAGTCAGCTTTCGGTTCATCTTTGTAAGTTGTTAACGAGGAGGGAGTTTTAGAGCGGGTTTTGGGTACATGTAGAGTGTTGAAAATATTGATTCGGTGATGCAACGAACTTTAAAAATTTTATTAATCACCCAAAAACATACTCATGTTGTTGTAAACAATAAATAAAATTCTAAATAAACATAGCTATTAATGAACTAGAAGCAGCATGTCATACCAAAAATCTTAATGTTTAGATCTTTAAGGCTATGTCTCTTCCTTCTAGTTGTTATGCATATGCGCACAACTCAATAAAAAACTCACCATAGACTCTCCTTTAATTTTTCTCACTCTAAAAGATGCACCAAAGGCACTCCTTTTTTTTTTACTTCTTAAATGAAGAGGTAGAAAACCTATTCATAGAGTTTACAGGAGGAGGTAGAAGTCTATCAAGAATAGGAGAAGATTTTTCTCTCTCCTCTATCTAGCCTTGCACGGCAATCACATAGGAGTTATCCTCACTATGCATGCCAATTACAAATAAGGAAGAATTTAAATCCCAACCAATCATAGAATAGGATTCTATGTTTATCTGTGTCATCTAGGATAATGCCCATTTAAAAATTTTATTTAAATTATTCTAAATAATTATCTAACTTAAATAAGTATGAATAATTATCATTTATTGAAATTCAAATACAATTAGGATTTAAATTACTTATTCAAACAATTAATTATTACAAAATCCCAATAATTAAATTTGAAAAAATATTATCTTGAAATCAATCAATTAATTAAATAACTAATTAACTAACTTCTAGATCTACCCCTTTGATAGATTCCTATAGTCCTTATGGACTAGGCTAGGCACCACATGTAGTCCAACTGGACTATTGGGCCTACACATTGATGGGTCTAGTTGCCTATTTGGTGTGACCTCTTGTATTACTTGTAGTAAACTATATTCTATATAACTAGCTAAGGAATTTATGAGCTAGCATAAGGACCTAATGGACACATATTATCAAGCTCTAATAATAACAGATAAATTAATCCATGATTAATTATCTATTTAGTTATTAACTTTAGTGTCACTCCACTAAAGAACCAAAGTTGTACTCTTGATAATATATCATATTACAGACTTTATTCATTAGCCTTGTCTGTAACCTCTCATGCATATGTGTACCCTATAGGTTCTCTATAATCGGATGAAGAATTTAGTTTTGTTTGTTTTGCCTTTTGATTATTTGATCTCAAAGTTCTATTATTTCACTTATTAAAAAAATTCCATTCATAGCAAATACAAATGAAAAAGATATGGCTACTGCAAGTATTCAGATGACTAAGGCCCTGTTCTTTTCCAAATGCCAGAATAAGGCCTTTGTGAGGATAATTTCAACTCTTTGTTAGCGAGCCATGGATTCCATGTCTATGGATTATGCTCTCATCTAATATAGGTTACATCTCTAACATACCAAAATTGGAGCTTGAGTCATGGGAACTCTTGCCTTTGGCATCTTACAAGATACAAGCTCTAAACATAAAGTCATGAATCTACTTCAGGATTAAGATAACATATATATGATTGTCAAAGTGAATTGATTTAAGATAAAATGAATTATTATTAAATCAATTACATTTTAGATCTAGTCTAGTGCACGACCACCATTAGGTCTACCACACCAATGTTCCTACTATAGAGTCAATCTACTCTAACAACCTAGATAAACTGTCTCCCCTAATTAGACATAGATCCCCATAATAGTCTTGTCAGTATAAAGTGTCTAGCTAAATAAATTAACTATAGACTATGTAATTTAAACTATTTATCTTGGTCTCATATCTATACTGCATATAAACTCCATATATGCCTGATCCTAAGATTTAGTTATAATAGTCATGAAACACATGTCTGCTAAATGCTTAAACATAATAATGAAAGCAATATAAGGACTGTAAACCCATCTAATATAAGTTCAAAATATATAACATACTTATATCAAGTCTTATTACTTTTAATTATTTATAATTATAACATTAAGTACAGAAGGTTAAAATAAAAATGTGTGAAAATTTGAACCTTTGAAATTCTTTATATAACTAGGTATAGCTTTATTTTACAAACTTAAACTGGTTAATGTTATATTTACAATATAATACAAATCTCAAAATAAAATCAGCCACGTCATAACTATAGCCTCTAAAGGCATTTAAAAGGAAACAATAGTGAAAAGTCCTAAAACGGGTCAACTTTGTCCATATATACAAGTCCATAGGTTTAGAGGAGAGTGTTAGCCAACTACCTAACATCCTACTGCTGATGCTAAGAGTTGTCCTTGTCTGCATCACAATAACTAAGTGAGCTTATGCCTAGTAAGTAGAAGTAATATGCAACATGAATGACTATGCCATGAATGATCCCATATAAATCATGCTTTTCTTGTTTTTGGAAACTTACATTGTACCCATTTTGCATAAAACATAACATGTGCATGATTTTCCTTTAGGGCTTCCTATGAGAAGTAGTTTTCGTTCCGCCAATTCCTTTGGACCATAAATGTTGCCGTGTGGCTTCGCACACCGCAAGTCCCCATCGAGACAATCTCTATCGAGATAACAATAAGGTCCATAGGTCTTCATCGAGACAACGTATCAAAACTATATGCCTCCATCGAGACAATGCAATGGAGCAGCCTCTATCGAGACTAACTCAAATAAATATACTATCTCATCAAAAGTAGCCCATAAAACCTCATAAAACTTATTCCTATATGCTTTAACTTTTAAATAACATTTTGGGTACAATGTCTTTAACATATAATGCATGCTAACATAATGCTCAAAATCAAAATATGCTTATATTACTTATGCTCCATAAAATCATAAACATACATACAAACATGTACAACATTTATGGTGATGCAGGTGATATTCTACTTACCACGCATTATGAAGTAATGTAAACTATTGTCAGGGTTTTTCCTCTTCTAATTTGGTACCCAATCCTTCTGAAAATAGGTGTTCATATTTCGTTAATAAACCAATAAACATATACTAGTTACTTAAGTGTTAAGGAGCTCATTTCAAGTTTAAAATCAATCTTAAACAAAAGAAATACTATATCCCTACACACATGCCATTTCTAACCCTATAGTTGCAACCATATTAAATAAGAGGAAAGGCGGTGGAAGCTAGAATAAATATTCTATTTTTGAACCCCTTAAGACTTTCTTGTATTTTCTTTTTAAAGTAAAGAACTTAGCCCATAAAAATATTACTACAAATAGTAATTGTAATAAAACTCCTAAATTCATGTAATATAGAGGATAAAATATCAAACTTAATCCCAAAAGTCCTTTAAAGTATAAAAAAAAATATGAAAATTAGTTCTGTAGCAAAACTAATTAGTTTTTTAAGGCAAAAGTGGACTTTTGGTTTCTAAATGGTTCAAAACTTTTCTAACAATTTGGGTAGCATTTCGCCTTAATTTTTAACACTCCCCAAAGCTTAAAATTTATCAAAACAACCTGCAAACAAAAACAAAAGTATAGGATATTCACAAGAACACAAATCAACCCCAAATTCTCTAAAGTTACACAATTCCAAAACTATTCACTCTAACAATCAAATCCCTTTTAGTAGATCATTTTTCTATGATTCCTAACCTTGAATAGTATTAAAATTATGCTCATATCATGTCCAAAAGGTTGTTTATACAACCAAAGAAAGAAACCTTATAATAGTTCACAAATTTTCACCTTAATGAAGTAACTTGGACTCTTCACCTCCAATTTCACTTTTTCCATTTCAAAAGAGTGAAACCAAGGCTTATGGTCTTTTAAATATCTAAAATAAACCCTAGAATTGTCCAAAAGAATCATATTGCAGGTTTATTTCATGTCTTGAAAGATTAAAACTCAAATCCATAAAATCAACCATACCTTGACTAGTTTCAATTTTTCCTCTCTTATCACCACTTAAACTTTGATCAAGACACTTGGAGTTACGCTTATCTTCTTGAACCCTAGCTAAAATGGAGCTTTGCTCTGGTGAATGGTCGAATTTTGGAGAAGATGGGCTGAATAAGCACACCTACTTGCTTAATTCCTTTTAAAGTACCACACATACACCTCACTTTACTTAACTCTTAAGTACTCTCTTATTTTCTCAATTAGTGTCCCTCTTTTGCAGCTTATACATCAACAATTTAGTGTCTAAAACATTATACCCAACCCTAATTAATAGCTAAACCATAACCACTCATTTAGCTTACTAACTTGGTGTACTCGTCCATACCAATTTTTCGGTACACCGAAAATACTAGTTTCTAAACTTTGATTGTTTTTTTACCAAAATTAGACCAAAATTTATAAATCTCTTGCAAATACACTCATATATTGGATAACATGATTCCTTACTTAGTTCTCAACTTGTTGAAACCCTAATTGAATTTGTAAACTTGAATGCTGAAAAGGTCGCTTATTTAAGGTTTCAAGGTAAACTTACCACTAAAATCTGTATCATCCTCTTATGTAAGACCTTGTATCATTCTTAATAACATTCTACAAGATTCCTTACTTGTCATAAAGTCTCCTTTAACCAATATTTTGAACACATATACAACTTCACTCCACATAAAATGGCATTTTCAGTATAAGTAGACTAAAAACCATCATTGATGAACTCCAAATTTTTATTTCATCGACTATGATTGTAACCAGATCCATCTCTAGGAAATCCAAAGTCATTTGGCTATGCATTCAAATGAAAATAATATGCATTCAAATTATTGTGAAATATTATATAATGCAATTAATGTCATGAAATCATGCAATGCATTGGCCAACAAGTATGTAAGGATATCGGGCATCACAGCTCTCCCCTCCTTATGAGATTTTGTTCCTGAAATTTACTTAACAAACAAGTGTAGATATTTTTATTTCATATCATCCTCTAGTTCTCATGTAGCTTCTTCAACCGAATGGCTCTTCCATAATACTTTAACTAATGGAATCTTTTTGTTTTTAAATACTTTCTTTGTTCTATCCAAAATTTTCATGGGTTGTTCTTTATAAGTCAAATCTTCTTCTAACTTAACATCTTCTTATTTCATCACATGTGAAGGATTGGAAACATACTTTCTCAGCATTAATACATGAAAAATATTATGTACTCCTGCTAATGATGGTGGCAAAGCTAATCGATAAGTCACTTTTCTAACTTTCTCCGCAATGTCATCAAGACCAATGTATCTTGGACCTAATTTTCCCTTTTTACCAAATCTCATCACTCCTTTTATCAGTGTAATCTTTACCAAAACTTTATCTCCAACTTCAAACTCAACATTCCTTCTTTGAGAATTTGCATAGCTTTTTTGTCTACTTTGAGCTGTTAACATTCTCTTGTAGATCTTCTAAATTGCCTCATCATTTTTCAATAAAATATTAGGTCAAAGATATTTTCTTTCTCCCATTTCATCCTAATGCACAAGAGATCTGCATTTATGACCATACAAGGCTTTATAAGGTGTTATACCAATGGTTGCTTGATAACTGTTGTTATAACAAAACTCTACCAAAAGTAGGTATTCCTTCCAAGATTTTTGGAAATCAAGGACATATGCTCTTAAAATATCCATTAATACTTGAATAGTTCTTTCAGACTAACCATCTGTCTGTTGATGAAATGATGTATTGAAAGTCAATTTAGTCCCCATAGCCTTATGAACACTCTTCTAGAATATGGAAGTAAATTGAGGACCCTTATTAGATACGATACTCACAGGTACTCCATGTAACCTCACAATTTCCTTCACATACAAGTGTGCATATTTAGCTATAAAGTGAGTTGGATGGACTGGAAGAAAACGAGTTGTTTTTTTCAATTTATAAATAATCACCCAAATTGAGTCATATTTTTCCATTGTCCTTGGCAACCTAGTTACAAAATCCAATGCAATATCTTCCCATTTCTATTGTGGAATTTCCAATGGCTGTAAAGTGCTAGCTAGTTTTAGATGTTCAGCCTTCACTTGCTGACAAGTGAGGCACTCTTTTACGAATTCTACAATATCTTTCTTCATTCTCGACCATCAATAATGAGCTTTTAGATCCTTATACATCTTATTTGTACTAGGATGCACTGAATAGGGAGTTTTATGGGACTCATTTTTTATCACCTTTAAAAGATCTTCATTCCTTGGAACACAAAGTCTAGTCCCACTCCTAATTATTCCATCATTTGAAATCTAAAAATCTTGTCCCCTTCCAAACTCAATTGCATTTCTCAAATAATAAAAATAAGGGTTTGAACTTTGATTTTGTTTAATCTTTTCCAACAATGTGGGTTGCAATGTTATTGCAGACAATCTTTTAATCAATCTATACGATACTATTTCTATCTCTAATCTCTAAATACCATCTATAATTGGTCTTTGAATCACAGTCTCAACAATTTTAGGGTCTATACCACCCTCAAATAGTGGTGGTTTATACTTCAAGAATCATACACTAACAACATCTATAACTCCATTTCTAACTGGTGGCAGTGGTGGTGGCAGCGGTGACGGTGGAGGTAGAAGTGAAGATGGAGGAGCTCTCTTAGCTTATTGTTTGACTTGTTGTTCCAAAAATCTCTCCAATAAATCAGCAAGTCTATCAAGATGGATATCTCTATCATCTTGCTCTCTGGAAGTATTTCTTTCTGTAGTAGTACCACCTCAATGTCTCATTCGAACCATATTTTCTAACAATACAATTTTTTGTTTTCCTTGCATATAATTCTCATAGTGGCCAACACAAGCACGATTAGGCACATAAAGTACATCAAATAATAATGCATTTTAGAGACTTAAACTTACTAGTTAGTTGTGCATCCTTACTTCATGACTTTTGTATATGGATAGTCTATAGAAAAGATCTTGCTGTAATACCACAGCTGTAACACCCATCTAATATAAGTTTAAAATACATAACATACTTATATTAAGTGTTATTACTCTTAATTATTTATAATTATAACAAAAGTACATAAGGTTAATATAAAAATGTGTGAAAATTTGAACTTTTGAAATTCTTTATATAACTAGAGTATAACTTTACTTTACAAACTTAAACTAGCTAATGTTATATTCACAATATAATATAAATCTCAAAACAAAATCACCAATATCATAATTATAGCATCTAGAGGCATTTAAAAGGAAGCAGTAGTGAAAAGTCCCAAAATAGGTCAACTTTGTCCATATATACAAGTCCATAGGTTTAGAGGAGAATGCCAGCCAACTATCTAGCATCCTGCTATTGATGTTGAGAAGTATCCTTGTCTACATCACCATAACTAAGTGAGCTTATGCCCCGTAAGTAGAATTAATATGCAACATGAATGACTATGCCACGAATGACCCCATATAAATCATACTTTTCTTTTCTTTAGAAACTTACATTGTACCCATTTTGCATAAAACATAACGTGTGCACGATTTTTCTTTAGGGCTTCTTATAATGGGTAGGTTTCCTTTCATCAATTCCATTAGACCATAAATGTCGTCGTATGGCTTTCCACACCACAAGTCCCCATCGAGATAACAATAAGGTCCATAGGTTGCCATCAAGACAACATATCAAAACTGTATGCCTCCACCAACACAATGCAATGGAGCAGCCTCCATCAAGACTAACTAAATTAAATATACCATCCTGTCACAAGTAGCCCATAAAACCTCATAAAACTTCTTCCTATATGCTTCAACTGTTAAATACCATTTTGGGCACAATGTCTTTAACATATAATGCATCTTACATAATGCTCAAAATCAATACATGCTTATGCTACTTATGCTCCATAAAATCATAACCATACATACAAACATGTACAATATTAATAGTGATGCAGGTGAAGTTCTACTTTCTTCGTATTATGGAGTAATGTAAACAATTGTCAGGGTTTTTCCTCTTCAAATCTAGTACCTAATTCTTTCGAAAATAAGTGTTCATATTTCGTTAATAAACCAATAAACATATACTTCTTACTTAAGCATTAAGGAGCTTATTTCAAGTTTAAAATCAATCTTAAACAAAAGAAAGACTATATCCCCACAAACATGTCCTTTCAAACCTTATAGTTGCAACCATATTAAATAAGAGGAAAAGTGGTGGAAAATTGAACTAAATATTCCATTTTTGAACCCCTTAACACTTCCTTGTATTTTCATTTTTAAGTAAAGAACTTAGCCCATAAAAATATTACTAAGAATAGTAATTGTAATAAAACTCCTAAATTCATGTAATGTAGAGGATAAAATATCAAACTTAATCCCAAAAGTCCCTTAAAGTATCAAAAAAGAAAATATAAAAATTAGTTACATGGCAAAACTAATTAGTTTTTAATGACATGATTCAAAACTTTTCTAACAATTTAGGCAGCATTTCCCCTTAATTTTTGACACACCCCAAAGCTTAAAATCCCTTAATTTTTGACACACCCCAAAGCTTAAAATTCATCAAAACAACCTGCAAATAAAAACAAAAGTGTAAGGTATTCACAAGATCACAAATCAACCCCAAATTCTCTATGTTACACAATTCCAAAACTTTTCATTCTAAGAATCAAATCCCTTTTATTAGATCATTTTTCTATGACTCCTAACCTTGAATAGCATTAAAATTATGCTCATATCATGTCCCAAAGGCTGTTTATATAACCAAAGAAAGAAACCTTAAAATAGTTCACAAATTCTCACCTTAGTGAAGCAACTTGAACTCTTCAAATCCAATTTCACTTTTTCCACTTCAAAAGGGTAAAACCAAGGCTAATGGTCTTTTAAAAATCTAAAATAAACCCTAGAATTGCCCAAAAGAATTAGATTGTAGTCTTATTCCATGTCTTGAAAGCTTGAAACTTAAATCCATAAAATCAAGCTTACCTTGACTAGTTTTAGTTTTTCCTCTCTTATCACTACTCAAACCTTAACCAAGACACTTGAAGATGGGCTTATCTTCTTGAACCCTAGCTGAAAATGGACTTTTGCTCTAGTGAATGGTCAAATTTTGGAGAAGATGGGCTCAATGAGCTCACCTACTTGCTTAATTCCCTTTAAAGTACCACATACACACCTCACTTTACTTAACTCTTAGGTACTCTTTTATTTGCTTGATTAGTGTCCCTCTTTTGTAGCTTACACATAAGCCATTTAGTGTCTAATGCACTTATACCCTAGTTAAGAACTAAACCATAACGACTCATTTAGCTTACGAACTTAGGTATGCTCTCTCGTGTCGAATTTTCGGTACATCAAAAATACTAGTTTCTAAACTTTGATAGTTTTTCACCAAAACTAGACCCAAATTTCTAAATCACTTTAAAATACACTCATACATTGGATAACATGATTCCTTACTTAGTTCTCAACTTGTTGACACCCTAATTGAATTTGTAAACTTGAATACCGAAAAGGTAACCTATTTAGGGTTTCAAGGTAAACTTACCACTAAAATTTGTATCATCCTCTTATATAAGACCTTGTATCATTCTTAATAACATTCTTTGAGATTCCTTGCTTGTCATAAAGTCTCCTTTAACCATTATTTTGAACACATACATAACTTCACTTCATATAAAATGGCATTTTCAGCATAAGTAGACTTAAAACCATTAATGGACTCCAAATTTTTAACTCATCCACTATGCTTGTAACCGGATCCAGCTTTAGGAAAGCCCAAGTCATTTAGCTATGCATTCAAATGAGAATAATATAATCAAACATATCTTAAACGATTGTAAAACATTATATAATGGAATGAATGTCATGAAATCATGCAATGCATTGGCCTACAGGTATGTGAGAATGCTAGGCATCACAAGGACAATTATTGACACATTAAATATTCGTACTATTATTTATTTATTTACTTAATTCAAAATGTCATTAATTAGAAATAAAGTATTTGTTTCTTAGGGCACTGACACTAACATAGAGGACACAAGATTGGAGTAGGCCCTACACTTCTAAAGAAGATTTGCTTTGGCACTTCTTCATCCTATGGCTCCCAGTAAGTCAAAACAGCCTTGGTGTGTGTTGATCCGCATGTCAAACCAGAAGAAGATGATAGAGTTGATGGCCTAATTGCACCTTAATGTCTAATTCCTGCCTGTGACTTGTCCTCAATCTTATGTACCACTAGGTCCACTATTTCCTTAGATGCTGCTAATGACAACAATAATGATGATAGTAACGCTATAAATTTAGGGGATTAGATTATGTTTTGTTTTAATTTATCTACTCTGTTAAATATTTTTACACATTATATTTGGTTTTATTCTTTTAATGAAACAATTTATTATCATTTCTATGTTTAATATTAAATAATTTTTTATTATTATAATTTAAATATGTTGTAGTCAAATCTATTAATAAAAACAATAAACATTACTGTTAATAAAAATAACAAATTAAAAATTTAATAAAAATTATAAAAAATAAATTTATTATAAATAATAAATATTTAAAAAACAAAAAAGAAAGGTATTTGTGAGGACATAATCATCACAAAAAGAAAAAAACCAAAAATATTAGTGACAACATCGTTAAAGAAAAAACCAAAGTATTAGCGATGACATTTTGAACAATGACGTCGCAAAAAAAATGCCATGTTAGCATAGAGAAAGCATTTGCAATAATAATTTTTAAAATTGTCGCAAAAAAAAAGTGAATCCACACCAGCCTAAGAAAGCAAGAAACAACTTAGTTGCAACAATGTTTTTACTATGATTATCGTCGCTGCAAATAATTTTTGTTTGATCAACTATTCGAGACAACATATTTGCAATTACATATCATCACAAAAAATTTATTTGTGATGACTTTTGACTTTTTACAACGACTTTCAAGTTTTTACGATGACTTTTTATTGTTGCCAATAACCCTGTTTGTAGTAGTGCATGTGTAACACCTTAACCCCCTATAGGGCCCAATTAGTGGGGTCCTTTGGTGTAGTCAGGTCTTAAGAACCAACAATTGACTTAAGAGCCTAATAAGAAGGGAGGTCTTGGGTTCAAGTGTTAGGAGACGCGAAGAAATCCCTAAAGACCACTAGGTGTCTAGAGAGGACAGTACGTATGAGTAACCAGTGTAAGACCCAACTATACTAGGGGCCCTACCATGGCATTGAGGTGTTACAATATGTACCACATATAAGTAATAAGTCAATCTTAACTTGTACTGGTTTCCTTCATTTCACCAGCGCCCTACTATGTGGGAAACTTCACCTTTTGGTGGTATATAGAGGTGATGGCTTTCAAAGCTCTCAACATAGGTCTTCCAATTACAGCATTGTACTGCTTGCCTAAATCACCACCAAAAAATTGGAAACAACAATAGTTGCCTTGGGTCTACCTCTAACTATAATTAGTAGCTTGATCATCCCTTTAAGGATTATGTTATCTCTTGTAAAACCGTAGAGTGGTCTAGAGTCTGGGGTGATCTAAACTAATAGGATTTCCATTTTCTTCAAACATTCAACATAAATGATGTCGACTAAGCTCTCATTGTCTACCAAAATTTGGTGTACTATGTAGTTGCTAATCATAGGCTCAACCACCAAGGCGTCATTCTATGGGAAGTGAACACCGTTAGCCTTGGCTAGTCTGTTGGCAAGACTCCTTGCCTTATAGGCATAATTTTTCTAAGACCCTCACAAGTCTCCTCCATGGTAAGGCCACCGAACTATTGTTCTAATTACACCCACTAGCTCCATAGCATTGTTGTCTCAGTAGTCGACATCATGCTACCTTCCATCATTCTTTTGATCTTCTTTGGAATCATTCCTTTCATCGTTCCTTTTGTTACTCCTATCGGCCTTATAATCTAGTAGCTAATGTTCTTGGATCAACCTCTCAATCTTGACCTTAAGTTTTGTGCACTCATTTGTACAATGCCCTACATTGCTACAGAACTTGTAATATTTGTTTTAGTTGCACTTGTTTAGGTTTGACATCATCAAGGCCAGGCTTTAAAGATATGGATTTTTACTAATCTTGTGATAAATTTCATCGATGGGAATAGTCATGTTACAATAATTATCATACACTACAACAAATTTGAGATTATACGACCTTTATTTAACGACCGTTTCTCAAAAACCGTCGTGATAAGGAAAAAAAAAACACAGCGAGTTATGCCCGCAAAGACGAAAACCGTTGTGGTATTGGCGGGAGCTACCACGATAATTTTTATAAAAACCGTCGTGAAAGGTATGCATGTTTGAAAATTTTAAATTTAACCTTTAAGTTTGGCATGAATAAAATTTTAATCTTTCACGACGGTTTTTATAAAAACCATCGTGAAAGGTTTAGATATTTAAAATTTTTAGTATCTCGTACAATTTAACCTTTCACAATGGTTTTTATATAAACCGTCGTAAAAGGTTTTGTATATTTGAAATTTTTAGTAGCCCGCCAAAATTTAATCTTTCACGAAGGTTAAATTTGAGCGGGAAACTAAAATTTTCAAACCTCGAGGCCTTCCACGACGGTTTTTAGTAAAAACCTTCATGGAATGCCTTTTACGATGGTTTTTACTAAAAACCGTCGTGAAAGGTGCAAGGCCTTCCACAACGATTTTTTGTAAAAACCGTCGTGGAAGGCCTTTCACAATGGTTTTTACTAAAAACTGTCATGAAAGGTACCGAGGCTTCCATGACAGTTTTTAGTAAAAACTGTCGTGAAATGTTATACATGTTTGAAATTTTTAGTAGTCACCAAAATTTAATCTTTCATGAAGGTTAAATTTAGGCGGGATACTAAAAATTTCAAACCTCGAAACCTTTCACGATGATTTTTATAAAGACCGTCGTGGAAGGTCCGAGGTTTGAAATTTTTAGTATCCCGTCCAATTTAACCTTTCACGATGGTTTTTATAAAAACCGTCGTGGAAGGTTTTGCATATTTGAAATTTTTAGTAGCCTGTCAAAAATTAATCTTTCACGAAGGTTAAATTTGGGCGGGATACTAAAA
>CAMOHE010034484.1:2366-44740 GCA_946598075.1 Artocarpus hirsutus | reverse complement strand
AATAGTCACAAGAGGTTTTTCAAAGAAGAAGAGTTCTTTTTTTTCGTTAAATATTTCTAACTTCGAATTTTCTTGATTCCGATCCACATCCAGATAATAAGTTTCATAAACGGGTCTATTTTTATATCGTGTCTCTTTAAAATCGATGATCCACATCTCAGGGTCAGGCGCTGATGAGCACATTGAACTATCCATGTGGCTGAGAGCCCTCACAGCCCAGGCACAACGACGCAATTATCAGGGGCGCGCTCTACCACTGAGCTAATAGCCCGTCGTGCGGGCCTCCCGCTGGGGGCCCGCTATGCCAAAAGCGAGAGGAGTTAAATAAAATTGCTCCTCCCCAATAGGAAGGCTCTAATAACCCAAATACTACTCAGTGGTATAGCTAAACAAAACAAGGTATTTGACAGGTCGGTCTGGACCACTTTCTTTATTATGAATACTGTAAAACTCTTTCATGTTATAGTAACAATAAAAAAGATCGCTACAGTGTAAAGTTCTTATATGTTACAGTAAAAACAGTTCTAACCAACGGTTCTAACCACCTTGCCAAACATCCTATAACAAAGCATAAGCTTTCTTATTCCAAATTCTCTTCTTTTGAGGAAAAAAAAAAAGTTCCTTAAAAAAAAAGAAAATAATAATAAAAAAATTTATAGAGCATAAACTTTCTCGGTCCAAATTTCTCTCATAGTGTCATAAAATCTATGATGGTTGTTAAAATTTCAACGCAAACACACTCGGCACACGACACAATTCAAAAATCTAATATCTACCGACCAAATGAGCTTACATGACGTGCGCAAAGAGCATTTGTGCATAACTTTTGAACATTTTACGACAATTTTTATGTTCAAAGATCATTTATCACAATTAAAAATTTAGGCATAATTTATGAATTAAGAAAGGTTCAGGGATAAAGCAAATAATAATAATAATAATTAAATAAATCTAGCTCCGAAGTAAACTGGCTGGTGGAACCAAAACGAAATGAAACAGATCATTTGATCAATCCAAACAAAACAATAAAACAGAAATATTTCAAATTTTAGCATTATTTTTTACTAACAAATATTTTAAACATGTATTTTACTTACCCAATGACATCAGTTCGCATTTTTTTCTTCCACGACATCTTTACACGTGTCCTTTGAGTACTTCGTTTACCAGACAATTTTCAAATCTCCAACGAAGATTTATTTGGCAATATTTCGATACCATTCATTTCCGTGAGGCATAAATAACAATTCTAATTTTCTTCTTATTTTTCATAATCTAAGCATATAGCCATATACATATATACCAACCAAATAGGGAGGGGAGAAAAAGAACACAACCTAGCTATAAAGGATAAAAAGAACCGGAAATGATTTGATAAGCCTAATGCTATAGATATAAAAAATCCTTTTCATCTCCATAGGTTAAAAACCTACTACTCACAAAACTGTGAGCCCTTTGTAGTATGTAATGTATATTTTAGATTGGATCCTACTGTTTTTTTAATAGCGTGGTTATAACCTCGTGAGATTACATAAGATTGCTCGATATACATACACAAACAAGCTATTTATCATCTGGAAATACTAAAATATATACTTGTCGTTAAACCAGGGCTAGCTATCTTTGAATCCTTCTTCCTTCATCTCCTTGTCATTGGCAATCAGGTCATCTACTGTTGTAGAACAAGTTACCTTGTTGATGAAGAAACAGCAGGCACAAAGGCGCCAATTATTGGTTGTCCTGATATGGGGACAAACCCATGTTATTAAAAAGCAACACGATTTTTTTAAGCTCTAATAAATGGGAAACACATATCTTTGAAAGATTTTCAATTTCATATCTCTGTCGATTATCACACACAAAATTTTATTTATTTACCAAGTTAGGTTGTGAAATTGTTTTATTTTCCTATAAAAGCGTGGTCCATAACTTAGATTGTCAACCACGTAACGGCTAAGAAGACTAATAATTTATCCAAAAAAGAAAGAAAGAACAAGAAAGATTAACAGCCATAGAAGAAAAAAAAAAAAAAGAAAAAAAAGGGGGAAAAAAACCTACATAATAAATGTCCATGTGCATACCTTGTTGCTTTGTTTTAATGGGTCCGTACCCGAACATAAATTACATCTATGCCTTCAATAACAAGCCTTAAGTTCTTCATGTTTTCTGCATAAAACAAAAGGTAAGTTGCAAAATCTAGTAAATTTAAGACAAAAAATGATTTTTCCTAAAAGATTTTATATATATACACACACACACACACACACAAATATATACATGTTTAAAGCAAACTACCTCTCTTCCCCTGCACCAACAAAATCCTTCTTGTCATCTCCCTATAAAAAACAAAAAAAAAAAAAAAAAAAAAAAAACAAGCGTGTCACAACTTCAATCTCAAAAATCGCCAACAAACAAAATAATAATAATAATAATTTTAATCTTGAAATGGATCAATTTGCTTACGTTAAATCCGTCTCGCATCCACCCAGGAACGGTTTCTGAAAGAAGCCGGATGTACTGTTCCATGGCCATCTCCGGAGTCATGTCCCCTAGCTGCTGCCAAGCGTTCCTTGCAAAATTTGACCAGTTTTCTCCGTTAGTTCCCCTCATAACTTCTTTCATTAGACAGGATAAAACAAGACCATACAATAGAAGTGAAGGGCCTATATTGCACTGGTGATCTGAGACTAAATTCCATGTGTACTTAAATATTATCTTCCCTGGACCTTCATTATCAAAGCATCAATAATAGTCCTTTCATCCTTTGAACTTTTTACAGACAAGGTTGTTGCTTAGTCTGCCTCACTTTAAAAACGACACAAAGAGCGTTTAAGACTACCGACAGTTGGGTAAAGATTACAAAGGTGACCAAGATTATTTAGTTAAGGAAAATTTAACCCCAAAATTAAGTTTTGAGAAGCTCAAACGTTCAAAACATAAAAACAAAAGAACCAAACCAAACAAAACAAAAACATCTGAGATAAGAATTGTTTATTTATTATTATTATTATTATTGTTTTGTAAATTTAAGCTCCAAACATGAGAGGTTGAGATTTTCTCCAACAAAACGAACCTAAATTACATCCCAACTTTTATCTAAAATTCTAAGAGACAAAATTTGCATCATTTTCTCAAAAAAAATAAAATAAAATAAAATAAAAATAATAATCCTACCATGGGGTGGTAAAATAAATCTCCATCTCCTTTAATGCTAAACCGACTAACCTTAGTAGATTAAGAATTTCAAACTGTCTTTATACACTTGATTACGACTCCTTCTAATATGATTTTAGACCACATAATATGTTTTGTTTTTTTTCCCAACCACTTAAGATAATTTCAAAGAAGACAATGCCATTAATGTGGCAAAAGGCATTTAATAAATACAATTAAATAAGTACCTATACAAAAACACAATTCGCAAATCCAAATTACAGAAAACAAAAAGAGAATCCCTAAAAAATAAATAAAAAATAAAAAATTAAAAATATACTCACAGAGAAGGAGATGAAGTTACCATTTTGCTCTTGCAGAGACTTTCAACGCCATTGGATGGGGTTCCAAGCAAGGTCCTTGAGTTGCAATCTTGTAAAGCCCATACAATTTCATCTTCAAATCATTCTCAATGCCCAAAACTTTATCGGAATTACTTTTAGACCCTACAAAAACTATTGCCTCACCGAAAAGCCTCTCCAGTTCAGTTCTTTCTATTCCCACCCAATCGTCCTCCTCTTCATAGAACGAAAAACCCTCTTTTACACTATCCTCTCCTTTCTCTTCGCATTCACACTTAGAGACGCTCATTTCTTCGTTATTACTCGAACACACCTCAATTTCTCCAATATTTCCTCTTTCTCCCCAGGAAAACCCACCTTTCTCGCCATGACTTTCTTGCTCGACAAGCTTCTCCTTCGAAGCTTCCTTCTCGTCATTATCCTCTTCGATTTCACTTCCGTTCACGAATTCTTCAGCGAAGAAATCCTCCGGTAGCTCTTCATGGCCTTCAACTTTCTCGCGAGCGTCGAACCGCTCTTCAATTTCCGAATCTCGAACCGCCGATTCGACTCGGAAGTTGAACTCGTGAGCTCCGATTCTTCTGTCGTGGTTGTTCGTCGTATCGCCATTTGGAGAAGACGAAAGGAGCTTGCCGATGAAGTAGCAGAGCAGAAGAGTAACGACAATGGTGGACGCGAGCTCCAGAAAAAGCTCCATGATCTCTGTAGATAGAGAGAGAAAGTGGGAGAGGAGAGAGAGGGAGATTGGTATCGATGGCGATATTGATTGGTGAGAAAAAGAAAGTGATTAAACAGAAAAATAAAGGATTTTTGCAGGACAGAGCAAAGTATACTATAATCTACAATGCATTTTGCCGTTCCTTTTTTTGCCTTTTGGAAATATAAAAGTTTTTTTTTTTTGGACGGCAAAAAATAAAAATGCCTTTGGTGCTTTTTCTTTTGCTTTTCCTGTGCATAATATATGACGTGTCGGTCTCAAAAAAGGGTGTTGTTGGAAAAGGACTGTTGGCTAACCGGTGACCGTAATAGAAGAGACGATGAATTAAAAAAAAAAAAAAACACCTTAAAATTTTATTTAAGATACTTTAGCAGTCCAACGACGGCTGTTAATAATACTTTGAGTGAACTTGTACAAGCAGAAAGGGTTTGCTCTTTACGGGATCTCTTTAAGATGTTGCATGGTCCTCACTCCAGGACTTCCAGGCCCCTCACATAGGATAGGCCCTATCAAATAGGACCCATAAGGTTTACTCTTTACAGGGGCTCTTTAAGATGTAGCATGATTTTCACACGGACAGTTCCAGGCCCCTAACATGCGGTGGGCCCCATCAAGTGGGACCCACGTGGGTCTCACTTGGTGGGGCCCACCGCATGTTAGGGCCCGGGTAGAAGCCCCAAGGGGTTGGAAAAAGTTCTTTTCACGCACAATCTACAATTGAATTTTGAATTTCTAAGGTAGGGCCAATGACCGATTATAGACATCTACTGAAACCCTGGTCAATGGCCTTCAAGTCTAGGAAACTATGAACAAAAATACAAAGCGCAAAATAGTAAAAAAAAGAGCGAAGGCATACAAATTTATAACGGTTCATTTTTAATGTAAAGATATAATTGAACTTGTAACGTAGTGCCAATGACCAATTCTAGATGTTCACTAGAGCGCCAGTCAATGGCCTTCAAGTTGGTGGAAAGTAAGAACAAGAATGTAAAGTGTAAATGGTAGACAAAAGAGAGAAGAGAAGGCACACAAATTTATGGTGGTTTGCAATGTAAAGGCTACTCCACTATAGGGTCTTAGAGGATTGTGAACATGAAAGAAAGAAAAGAAGAGTTACAGAGAAATATGCAAAAAATATGAATGATAAGACAATATGAGAATCCTCTGAATTTTTTGCGACAATCTCGTATTTATAGGGAGTGATTTGAATCGTTTTTAGTTTCCTAATTCTCAAGTTGATTTGGTTATGACTAGAATGGGCAGTTTCCATATTTGATTTTAGTTGACTTTTTCTGTCTCTTGTTTCCTCTTTTGACTTAGGCAACTTCCTTTTCAAACTTGATCCGATTTCGTTAGTTTTCTAATATTGTAGAATTGGCCTTCTAAAGTCTCAAAGTCTACGTTTTCTTATTGGCCCAAGGTGGGCCGTAAATTCGTTGTTGATTCAAACCTCCAATCAATCCTATGTTGACTGGCCACTCAAGTCGATCTTGATTAATGTGTTGTCTTTTGGTCGATTCTAGCAAAAGTCATCAATATGCCTTGCTCAAGTCGTTCTGTAATGGTAGACACATGGGTTTGGTTGACCGTTCCCGTGACTAGAGTTGACCTAAGTTAACACGTGTATAGTGAAGGATAAGGTCAGAAATCTGCAATGTTGAAGAAAATTTATTAATTTAAATCTAAAATTAATTTAGATTTAAATAATGAATTTTGCTCAATAAATCGTATTTTTTATAAATAAGATAAAATGTAAATTATTTATTAATAATGTTAATGTGCATTATATATATGAATTTTTATGCAATTTTGAGTATTTTAAGTATACTCAAACATTTGTAAAATATTCTTAAGGTGAAATTTATATCACATTAATAATAAATTTTGTGATATAAATTAATAAAGGCTAAATATGTTAATTAAAGTAGGTAATCATGTCATAGTCTAAAACAATATAAAAATGATTAATTATCAGTCAGATAAACTGATAAAGATTTTTATATTTACAATTCTTGAGTTGATGGAATATAAAGTAAAAAGACATACAAAAGTAAAAAGGTACACGGTACAATGTAATTGGATTGATAAAATACAAACACAGATATATGCAACACTTTGTTAGGAAATAGTCAGTATAGGTAAAAAAAAAAAGTCAGTCAGTGTAATTTTAGATTATAAAAATAATATCTCCTTAAATTTTCCCAGACAATATAGGAAAAATATAGTGCAGTATAAAATTATACTATGTTAAAATTAGTGGACCCACCATTAGGACACCCAAAAGAACGAAAATGAGCTACCTCACCCCCCTCTCGTTGTGGCTGGATTTACCATGCTAAATGGGCACAATTTTTACCACAAAAATGCTTTAAAGTTTCCTAGGTGTGATGAGTTATAAATTTTGAAAAAAAAAATCCTAAGACATTGTCATCATTTTACCATTCAAAAATTGAACCAAAAACTCCATTTCCTTCTTCCCAAAACCAACAGCCCTTAAGCTTTCTTTCTCAAAGCATTTTGCTTGAAAATAACCTAAAAATCCATCTTCCAATCAAAAAGATGGTCAAGTTCAAGTGCTTGGTACAAAGAATAGCAACTTTGGAAGGTAAATCTTAGACTTTTTCTATGTGTTTTTAAGGTTTTATTAGGATTTTGGGAAGGATTTTTAATGGAAGTTTTTGCCATAATTTGTGTTATGATAGTTTGACAAGTACTAGCTACTTTGAGGAGGTTTACCAAGATCATAAATTCATTGGTAAAACCCATGACCTTTTTCTTTAAAGTTTGTTTCTTTTCATAAAAATTGGCATATATTTGTATAATATGGACTATGACATATTTAAGGAACTCTATGGCATGATTGTATGGCTTGTTATGTGTACGATGATGAGGTTAGATGAGTAAAAACTAGGGTTTATATGTTTCAAAACTTAGTTTGAAAATCTTTACTCAAAAACAAAGTTTTGAGGTTTTCACTAAAGTTAGTGATTTTGTGGGACTTTAGATCTAATTTCTAGACAAAAAAATTCTAGTTCTGCCCAAAATAGTGAGGGTAATTACTTTTATAAACAAAGTTTTGTGAAATACCATAGGGGTTAAATTTAAAAGTTTATGATTCTTGGGACAATTTTAAAAAAAACTAGAAACCTCACTATACAATTTGAATTTCAAAAAAGTTAAATCATAAAAGTTGTAGAACTCATCAAAATCATTAAGGATAATAGACGGCTTGTGAAAATTTTGTATGGTTTATGAGTTATGAATTGCAAGTTTTAATCACAAAAATTTCAAAAATTAGGTTAAAAAAGAAAATCATTTCTAAATTAAAGAAATTGGATTCAAAGACTTTAGAGAGTTTTGATCTTTTTGAAAAACTGGGCCTAATGGTACAACATGATCGTTTTTGGACCTGGAGGCAAAATTGTTACAATTCGATTGTGAAGTTTTGTTAAAATGGGTTTTTACCATGAAACGAAAACATACACCTCATTTTTATTGCTCGCTGTCAAAAAGCAACAAAATGCAAGTTTTAACAAAAGCTGGCTCGAAAAGTTTTTCAAGACCCATTGAGGGCAAAAAACATCATTTTTCGCAAAATGGCCTAAAACGTTCGAATTAGAAAAACGTCCCTTAAAGGAAATTTCTCCCTATTTTCATTAGTGATGGAAAGGCATCGAGAGATAAAAGAAATAAGTACTATAATGCCTAAGTTTCTGGAAAACCGTCTAACAACTAGATTTGGTGATTTACGTTTACATTTTGTTATTAGCATATAGTTCGATAATAAGTAAGTTAGCTAATACCAGTAAATTTCCAAGTAGGATACTTAGACGTATAGTGAAGGGAACGAGAAAATTGGTTAAGCTCTGCAAATTACAAGTAAGTTCTGACCACCTACAATGTGGATAAAAAGATTTTCATAAAGTATTATTATTCCATTTAATCAGATGCATTTATAATGCACTTATCTTAAGTTAGCATCACGAATAGTATGACATCATAATTTAAAGAACTAGTAAATGATTCACTGGGTAAGATAAGAAAGTGTCGTATTAACCTCCCTACTCAAGGGAGTTCTAAGTTATATTACAATATCGGTGTTACAATGACCTATATGTGCATTTGCTACAACACTTGGGCCCTAGTTAAGTAAAAGATATGACATGAATAATTAAAGTTTATAAATAAGTATAAATAGATCATGCATATAAGTAGAAAATTATTTTATGGGCTATCTTTAGACTTATTGAGCAATAGCTCACTTGGTTATTTCATACGATAGGGAATCCAACCAAAAGGCTGGAATAGAAACATTATAAAGCTAGCAATGGTGGATGAGCAAATGTGTAGTCAAGGGAATAGACTCTGCCATAGGAATGTTTTTGCTATATTTTGAATATGTTGTTTTGAAGAAAAATATTAAGTATGATATAAAGTGTAATGTAAAATAAGTAAATGTGGTAAACCTTTTTTAAATGATTACGGTTTTATGAAATGTACTTATTTAAAACCTATTGTAAAGAAAAAAAAATGATTGCATTTTTTACATGACTATATTAGAAAAAATAAAGTTTAAGGGATATGTTGAGTAATAGTCTGAAAAGTCAGGTCGTGACAAAATCTGACCTCAACACATAAACTAATGGTATTTTTACACCTAATTGTAATAGAAAATGTCAAGTTAAAATCCCTCACTCTGAATTCAAAAAAAAAAAAGAAAGAAAGAAAAGAGGAAGCAATATGTTTGCCCTTCTAATCGTTCCCAATTTAAAACCCTCAACGAAATAAGATGTCATAAAACACTCCACAATGCATGTTTGTTTGGTAGATTAGAATCATAGTTCGAATCATTTTATTATAATATTTTTCTCAAAGAAAAGTTAAATTTCTATTTAGACCTATAACCTAATCGAGATTCATATGTGAATTGGATATGTCACATGTGCTACTAAACATAGAGCAAAATCATAAAACTAACATGTTAGTCGTTGAAGCTTCTTTTCCTCAAACCGAACTCACAAATCCATTACTCATAACCTAAAGTGCCACTAGTCTAGCACAGTTGGGATTTTTAAACAACGAAATTGAATGACTGTCAGGTTTACCACTGTGACGAACCGCTTTTTCGGACAGTTACTTTACTTTCTTAAACATCGTTTTTAAACAGTAATCTTACTTACTTAGTAAGAAAAACACTGAATTAAAATTTTTTTTCTTTAAACATTCTTTAAAACGTACTTAAACTATTGCAACCTTTGTCACCATTCAAGTTGAGACCTCATTCAACATTTGCCTTTAAAACCATTTCAAATTATTTCTTAAAACTTAATAAGAAATATTTACTAAAACATATATTAAATCTTAACTTTATAGTTATATAAAACAGTTCATAAATTGTATCTCAAATCTTTGACAACATTTCGTAAAGCTGAAATTTTCTTAATACTTTCAAACACTATACTAAATAGTGGAAAACATTTTCTTTGCATAGTGGAAGCAAACAGTGGTGGTATCCATACTTAAATTTTCGCATCTGTTCTCTGTAGCACTCAGATCTTCTAACGAGTCCTATCGGTCACCCATAAATTACCTACAACATGAAGACACTTTTTATGAGCTTTCGTTCAATAAGTTCAAATAAAACCTCACAAAGTACTTAAACATGCTTTAAAAAACTTTTTTCATAAAAACCTTTCCCTTCAAATATTTTTCATAAACGTACTTCATAAACATTTTTCATAAAACATTTCTAAAACTTTTTTCATAAACGTTTTCGTAATATATTTTTAAAACGTTTGCGTAAAAGTTTTTCATAAAGCATTTTTTATACATTTTTTATAACACGTCGTTCATAACCCTTTTTTTTGTAAACATGAAAATATTTTCCATAAACACTTAACATAAACATTCCTCAGAATGTTTTTCATAGCATTTAAATATTTAATAACAAGGAAAACAAGCAAAACTAAAATACATATTTCTATTTATGCTCAATTATGTACTTTCAATTATGAATGTCTTATGAGCCTTCTTTTCTTCCTTTAACTTTCCATCCTATCCTTATCTTTCCTTATCTTACCTTCACTTTCCTTATTCTACTTTAGTATTCGTACCAACTCATTAATCATGATATCATAGACATAATGCTTCCTTTGCGGAAGGTTTGAGACCATCGAACTTCGAGGTCATGTACCCACATCTAGGAGGTCAAACTTTTACTTTACTTTCATTACCTCATAACAAAGAAGCTAGTACGACACTTTCTTTTTATCTCTACGTTACCTTGTCATTAACTTTAGTGAGCATGTCAAATGCAATCACATCATATGCAAATACACTTGCTATTCATAGCTTGTACTGTAATATCTATTGCATAATAGATGCAACTTTTTGTATAACAACTTCAACTTATAGTGCAGAGATATTTTGCAAGTCATAACTTGTATTCTAAAGCTTGTGGTATAACAAATGCAACATATAACGCAATCAAATTTTGCAAATTACAATTTTTACTTTGAAACTTATTGCATAACCAATGCAACTTATTGCATAACGAATGCATCATAAAACTTATAACTTAAACTATAAAATATTATACATTATCACAATGCAAAGCATATTTTAGATACTTTCTAAATCATAACTTGAACTTTTAAAACATTGTGCATATCAAGATGCAAATAGACTTTAAACATAGTACTTGCAAATTCATTGCAAACCTCTCTTTAAATCCTTAAAACTTTTTGCATAATACATGCAAACATACTTTAAAAGAAACTTACATAATAGTTGCAAACTCATTTGCAAACATACATATATAAGCATTTAAAAACTATTTATTTTATGCTGTAGGTGAGGTCTAAACTTACCTGTCTATATCTCTAACATTTTCTATTCTATTCCTATCTCGTTCCTTTTCCTTCTATTGGTCGGCTTCTGTGTCCTGATCATACGACAGCCGACTCATTAATTAACTTTCTTTTTATCAATCTACTCGATTAATAATAAAACGTAAATATTAACCATTCTTCCCTTTTAACTTGACTTGTATACTATCGGTTTACCTTCCTTTACTTAACTTTGTAACCTATCGAGGTCACCTTTCCCTTTAACCTTGTAACCCGCAGGGCTACCTTTCCTTCTCAAGCATTTCTTAATTAAATTTCTCGTCTCTCTGACGGTTTCACTACTTAACGTATTACGAAACATTTTCTGTCTAAGAACGTTCTGCTAAATCGGAGTGTCTAACTTCATTTTAGCCATTTCCTTGATAATGACGATCTTACCCTGAACGGGTTTTTCGTCAATTTCTATAACTCCATAAAACCTATTCTTACATAAAACAATGTACAATCACTGATCACGCATTTTCATAAATTTTTATGAAAGCATTTAAAACAATTTATTTTAAAACAGTTCAAACTGTAAGCGAGATTACTATTTACTTGGACTCCAAGCTAAGTGGGTCAAGTTGTACCTCGCTATATCTACAGTATGCGAAGCATCCTTTGTAGTGCTCCTCGAGCAACCATGAATAGCTAGGAATGCTTCCTGGAGATCATACATTCTTGAAAATGTCCTTTTAGACTCCGTTACTGTAGTTTGAATCGCCTCGATCTGCGTGCAGTCGGGTACCAAACGATTTTCACCAGAGTAAAATTAGCTCGAATAGAGGTCACCATCGCGTTCAGAGTGTCGAAATGAGTTAGGAGGAGGTCTCGGATCATCGATCGGAGGTTCGGATCACGAAATCCCAAAATAACCGTTGACCATCGGTTGATCGGCGCCATTTGGCTACGTTGGTGGCTGAGCTTGGGCCTACTCCCCCTAAATCGACCCTCCTGAGTTCATTGGCGGGGTCAATTTCATTCAATTTTGCCTCCATCTACTCAAATCGAAGATGGGATTCTCAACCAAAACCGACGGCTCTAATCCCCTATCTCCGGCGGTGTTATCATGAAATTGAGTTGGCGGTTTTGTTCCCTGTGGCTCTCTGAGTCAATTAAAGCCAGCAGTGAGTGTCACTGCCGCTTAGATTGGCGTCCCCGCCTACCCTCTCAGCGACGCACAACGGAGATGTCGTTCTCCATCCTCTAGGGCTCGTTTCTCAAAATTGAGAGAGGCAACAGCTTCGTCGTGGACCTCTGAGCATTTTCCCTTGACCAATTTGGGGTTACAAGGCTGAGAACGGTAACGACGGTGGCCACCACGGCGGTTGGCTACAGTGCTTCTTGAACTCCGCCTTTGGGTTGCCACCACCCTAAACTTGATTAGGGTGTTTTGCTAGCCGTCCTCCTCTGGTTCTTTTGGCACTGGCAGTGTGCCACACCGTCGCCGAAGACGACGGCTCCAACGGTGGCTCCATGGCAACGATAGGGCTATTCTGTCGAGTCGTTCCAGTTAAAATCAAGCTGGGAGAGTGGTACCATCTTGCTCCTCTCCTTATGTTGAGTCCATATACACAAAAATCACGTCGATTGGTGGTCGGACGGCGGAGAAATCACATAAAAAAAATGGGTTTCATGGCCACTTTGGGCGGCGAGTGTGGCCTCCTCCGGTGGCCTTTTGGGCGGCACAGTACACCGTTGGACTCAGCTCGACGAGAGCTTTCCAATGGTGTGGGAGGCGTCGAAAACAGAGGCCGAAATCTTAGACTGATTTTTGAGGAGAGAGAGAAAAAATGTAGAGAGAGAAAGTATAGAGAGAGAGCTGATATTTTTTTTGAATTTTCCTTTTTTTCTCTCTCTTCACTTATATGAAAAATTTGTGGTCTACACAGTCTAATTCTATACTATGTGACCTTAAACAGTCCAATTTTCACACTGCATTACTTTTGTAGTGTAATTTTCATACTGCATAACTTCATCTGTGCATTTCCTAATACTACATTATTCTAATACTGTATAATTTTTTGTATTATTATATTGTATTTTTTCTTAAATTATATTTTTCGTCTCAATGTAATCTTTAATTTAATGCATTAAAAATTCTCCGGTGTTATAATGACGGCAGATGATAATAATGTGTCAGCTATATATATACACACACTTAATCAGAATAAGTTTCTCTACTTGAATTTTATTTTACTGAAAAATATAAATAGTTTGATTATAAGATTGCTTGATCCTCCATTAAGGAAAGATTTTTCCTGCAGGTGTCACAACTATAGAATTTTCTTCTGCGATTTTCCTTCGTCTAGATCATATGTAATATCTCAAGACTCAACCCTAGAGTTGCAATGGAGGTCTATTTTATGATCCATGACCGTCAAACGGAAAAATAAGAAAAAAATGGAGGGAGGATCCTAAACCTGGTAGCTATGAGCCTTATTGAGCTGTCCTAATTATTACAAGAAAATTGACATTATATGGGGTTCTTTTAGGATGCAGACCCTATCATTAGAGCTTTAATTTTAACTGATTATTAAAATTATTTTTTTATGCAAACTTAATGACTGAAAAATAAATACTTACTATAAGTTATTTTTTTTAAGTACACGCTCTTGAAATCCCCTATGTCATGAATTAGTAAAGTGGTGAGTTCAACATTTAAAAGTATTTTATGGAAGTTGTTTAAACCACCTCTTCATAAATGAACATGTAGTTATAACACAAAAAAAAATTAGCATTTTCTTGCTTAATTAATTTTACTTAATGAACAACAAAAAAAAAAAAATAGCATTCTTTTACTCAAGTAATTTTACTTTTGCATGATATTGTTCTCTTTCTTTTTTCTATGAAATCCAAGTTATCCCTTAAAAAAAAAAAAACCGTATAAAGATAAGGTATCTTGTTTTGAAATTACATGTTTAATTATTTGGAAGAGTTGAAGATCTTAATAAGGTTTTTAAATAGAATACTATTTTTTGTCCTTTTTTTGAAAATGATTTAAATTATGTTAGATTAGAAAAATAAACATTTTTGAAAATAGTGAATTTGTGATTAACTGAGTTGTGATTTATCAATAATTAACTTGATGGTTTATTATTATTGACTATATGATTTATCACTAAGAGTCTCACTTATGGTATGAGCAATGATGATAAATTAGATGTTATTTTGCCAAGTAGGAAACAAATACAACGGCATCCTAAGAGGTAAAATCAAAGCACAATTAGAAATTATTATAGAAGCGCTATAAAAGATACCGAGACTTGAGATATAAATATCTATTGTCTAGTTAAAGTGTAAAACGTAAGAAAAGGAAAAAACGGCGAAAACAACATATTTTTGAAAGTATTTAAAATAAATACTTTGTTTTGAACATATTTATAATATATAAAATATTTGTTATATATAATTTATTTACTGTATAAATAAAAATTATTTATACTATAAATTTATTATTTACTATAATTATTTTTAAAACTTGTTAGTCACTACAATTAGTTTTATAAAACAGCTGTTTAAAAGAAAATTTGCCACAAGGCAATCCTTTCAAACTTGGGTCGGTTTATAATCTATTCAATGTCATCATTTTTCTTTCATTTATTCAAACAATAAAACGTTATATTATACAGGAAAACGAAACACTTTACTAATAAAATCAATGATCTGGAACAATGGCAGGTGGGAAGTTCATTATAATATTGGTGAATGGTCCATTCATAGCCCTTTTTCCTCAAAATAATAGCTTAATTTCACTATTTAACACCTGTGTTTAAGAAAATTTCTGTTCCTTTCTGGTAGAAAGGGGTACAAAAGGTTGCTTGGAGCTTACTACGTGCATTGATTAAACAATGCCCAGGCATCATTGTGCCACAGTAATAATTGTTCCTCTTGAATGATTTTTTTTTTATTTTTTTTCTTTTTCTTTTTTCCTCAAAGTCAACATTTGCATGGATAGCTTGAGATGGTACTACAAGCAAACAAATATTCGCCTAATGATAATTTCTTTTTTTCTTTTCTTTTCTTTTTTCAAGATAATATTTCCTTGTTGTATTAGGTAGCATGTGAAGATGTGAACTTGTGCACCTTGCAAAGTTCACATCCACTAATCCTTTCTGCCTCTGCGTGCTTTTATACATCAAATGTGGAGTAAATTCACAGCTCGACTAAGACAGCCATATAATTATTATTTAGCTTTACATTCTTAGTTATGTTTACGTGAATAAGCGAACGTGTATCTAGATTTAAACTCAAGACTCTTGCTTTGCTCTAATACCGTTAAGTTTTCAATCTATCCCAGAGTGCGTTTGGATTTTAATCCAACTACATTCTTAATTATGTTTATTTAAATAAGTGAAGATGTATCTAGACTTAAACTCAAGACTCTTGCTTTGCTCTAATACCATTAAGTCTTCAATCTATCTAAGGGTGCGCTTGGCAACCTCGTTTCAACTATGTATAGTTAGAAATGCTATAACGTGAAGCTCTCACATGCTATAATAAATCCATCTCAATATTTAGTTTTAATTGCGTTGCCAAACACATTCTAAAAGCTGCTCAAATTGTTAGGAGGCAGGCGACTCTAACAAGTAGGAAAATGTTGTCTCTCCTAATGTAGAATTTCACTATGTAAAGTTTTATTAATGATTCTCCCATTATTTACATGTTTTATGAAGAATGAACACCTTTGTGTTGTGAAGGTCTTTTACCCTTGTGTTAGTGAAATCTTATAACTAAAAATGTAAGACGAACCCGAACACAACAAGGTTGGAGTTTTTCCAAAAGCTTGAGAGGAATCTTTCGAGAAGAAGTGAAGATAAGGAGCAGAGACGTTCAAATTAAGTTTCAAATGTTAGCAGCAAAAAAAAAAAAAAAAGTTTAAAATGTTAACCATTTTTTATGCCTTGAAAAAACATAAAATAGAGAGAATCTAGAGGGTGATTTTAACAAAAGAAATGGGGAATAGCCATTTTCTTGAACATTTCTTGCATTTTTAGTCGTCAATTTTGTCTATAAAAAAATAAAGCTGCTGAACAAAAAAATAAAAAAAATAAAAAGCATTCTTAATAATTTTTTCCGTACTAAAATTAAAGAGGCCTAACTTATGAGATTTAGAGGGCGTTTAGGGAATTCCGTTTAAATCGCATGTTGGTTTCAATAAACTTTTTAACAGTGTTTTTTCTCTACAATTTTTTTTGTTCTAACCTACAGTTTTAACTAAGTTCTCAAATGTCATTTTAATAATTTTTTAATATATGTATATATATATAACTACAATATGCTTACACAAAAAATGGTCACAAATACTACAGATGTAATATATTAGACTGTCTGGGACTAACAACTTTGGTTTGAGTATGTGAGAGCTTTACTTGTATTGTAGTATGTGAGAGCTTTACACTGTTTATAGTTGTAACTGATGGTTAAAACTGCTTTTCCAAAACGACCCATATGAGTAATATATAATTTGCAAGGGGGCTTAGCTCAAGGCTATTGGGGTCTAAGGTTGTTGCCTCAATTGCCTCAGCCTTGAGCTGGCCTCAGATGATGCGAGAGTAGCTTCCTAGGGTTTGGTCTAAGGCAAATAAAAATGGGGAGCATGAGGGAAATGTTGGATTTTTTTTAACTTTTTGGAGTAAATATCAATTTTTTAAAATATTTGTAGTAAATATCAGATTTACAATGTAAACAACTTATTTACCATATGAATAAGAAATATTTATGTTGTAAACAAATAGGTCAATATATTATTTACACCATAAATTTTTTTATTGTATAAATAAGAATTATTTACATTATAAACAAAGAAAAAAATAAATTATTTACATCATAAATATGATATTTATTAAAAATACTTGAAAACTTAACATTTACTATAATTAGTTTTGAAAAAGTAACATTTTTTATCATTTTCCACAAAAATGTCCCAGTAAGCACTTGGGATTACTTGCCATGAAACTAAAATCAGCGCTAAAAGCATTACAGTAATAATAGATTCTCAAGTGTGGCAATGGAACAGCCTTGGTTCTGAATCCAACCGTCAGATAAGCTGATGGTTCAATAAAAAAAGTTTTTTCTGCTGAGGCAACCTTTAATTGACAATCTGTAAATATTGTTTCTCTGAATAAAATTATAAAAGAAGATTGAAACTAGATAGCAAAAACAACAGCCAATAGTCAACAGTCTGAAGACTCTGTTATTGCTAGGTTGTTAGCAAAAATTCGAAGATCTTAGCAAAGTAGCTATTTCCCTCAAATTTTCTTAAATTTCCCACAATCAATTAATTAAAAAAAATAATAAAAATACAGTGGCTTGGGAGACCAAAATTAAAAGGCTTATAAGCTATTTGGGAACACAATTTTCTATTAAACTTTTAGTTAAATTTTGTAAGAAAAATCATTAGCAATTGTAGTTGTGTTCCAACAAGGAATTAATGTTAATTAAACTAGAAAACAATAAAATCTCGACAAAAAAAAAATAAAAATTTGCAAGTACTCAGAATACGATAACAATCAATGAAACGACAAGGATTCCGAACATTGTCATTCATTCATTGTATCCTTAAACGACAACAGAGGAGGAGAAGGGACATAAAAAAAGGTACAGTTATTGGACGGTGACCTTCTGGGCAGTGACTGGATCATTCTCTCTCAAGCTATAAAGAAGGTAGACCCCTCCGGTTTGCAATTTTTCTCTTTGAACACCGACCCAGGAAGGGAGGAAGGAAGGAGCTCTTTGTCGCGAAATTAGGGTTTTCAGGTTCTCTTCTTCTTGTTCTTCTTCTTAGGCCGCTCTGCTCAGAAGACATGGGAGGAGGCAATGGACAGAAATCGAAGATGGCCCGTGAGAAGAACATGGAAAGGCAAAAAGCCGCCGCCAAGGGTAAGCTTTTTCCCGGGGTCCCCCTCCCCCCTTCTACGTGCAGCAATCATTTGCTTGGTTGCCGAGAAAACAAAGGAATTTTCTTGAAATTTTCTTTTGATTATCGGGCTGAAGACAGAAAATCGATATTTAATTGTGGAATTTCGTAATCATGTTTTCTCTGACATAGATCTAGTCATTCGTCTTGAATAGTTTTTTTTTTTTTCTCTCTCTTTTTTGTAAGGGTAATTTGTTTGATCTGTGCAGGAAGCCAACTCGAAACAAACAAGAAAGCTATGTCAATCCAGGTAATTTTCTGAAATTCTGTTTTGTTGCTAAGAATTTTAAATTAGTCGATTTTGCTTAACTTTTCTTAATTGGGTTTAAATATGCAAAATAATGGATTTTATCCTTTTAATTTATTATTGTATTAAATGCAGAAGCTCTTTTATTTTTCTTTTGTCAAAAGAAGTTTATTCATCAACGCGTTTCTGGCAATGTCATCTCCTGAGAGTCAGATTTTGTATATTGAGAGATCTTGCTTTTTATAAATTACTGATTATATGTTGATTTTTAGTAGTGATATTACCAACATGTTATACTAGGACAGCAGATTAAAGCATTTATTATGTCCTCTCTCTATGTTTTCTGTTTATCAAACCTAAAGAAAACATCTTTAATATATATATTATTTATATAAATGCCGACCCTTTTGAAAACACATCATTACCAAGTAAGAACTTTTAGTAAATGCAATTCTTTTTCTGAAAAATGTTTGAGTTTTGACTTGTTATAATGTTGTACGCAGTGCAAGGTGTGTATGCAGACATTTATGTGCACCACATCTGAGGTGAAGTGCAAGGAACATGCTGAGGCAAAGCATCCCAAGTCTGATCTCTATGTATGCTTTCCTCACCTCAAGAAATGAACAAACTTGTGTGGTTAATGTGCCTAAGAAATATGCTGGGACAGGCTGTGGAGATGCTGCAACTTGGTTTAGAGGTTTCAAAAATGATTTTACCTATATCAGTGGCTGTTTGATACAAGAATGTCTTTGAAAAAAATGTGTAAAAGTGACTTTGTCTGAGTGAGATAAATTATCAAGAATATCAAGTGCCCTTCATCTTAAAAGACGACTTCTTAATTCTTATTAATATAGTTTTGTTGGGTCATTTGGTTTTCATTCTTTTTCTTTTTTGGATAATATATTTATACTAAAGATATCTTGTTACAATCCGGAACAATTTTTGGTACCTTCTCTAAAATTTGGACTAAACATCGGTTATAATCACAAAATATAGTTTCGACTGCATTATCAGACAGCCTGTAAAGTCCCAGGTGATTGGAAGTTATAGGATGATGGATAAAATACGAGACAAATATAGAATGAGGCAATTGTATGATATACGTTATTATACAGCAAATCGATTTCGTGACCATTGGATCCCATAAATTATGTCTAGACCGTTCAAGTTGACCTCTTCATGACAATCTAGTAAACACATTGTCTCTCAAACCCTCAAAATAAAAAAAGATCACATTATGAAAAATCCAATAAGCAAGCTCAACAGCCTTAATTTAACAAAGGCAGAAACGAAGTTCTGCGATATATAATACATTCGCAAACGACACATGAACCTTGGTTTATACATGAACTAGTATCGATCAGGCTATTGTGTCCGCATCCTGCTACTTTCTGCTGCCCGCACTTGCGAGAAATATGGATGGGCCTGCAGTGGAAACATCGAAATGTTGCAACTAAATCTCACTTCCCAAAAACAAGGATGTCAAACTTGGAAGCGACAGCAAGTCTAATAAGATTAGTCCCAAAGAATAATACAGTAAAGGTAAAATAAACGGAAAAAGTGTGAACCATGGGAGACAACTTTGCTTGATATGAAAGAAAAATGGAAATGAAAAAGAGAAACCAGACATCACCAAGAGCCTTTCTTTGTGTTGATTATGAAAACAAACAGTACAAACAAATAAGCTCGTGTAAACTTACCATCGCTTCTCTAGCAGTAAGCCGGTCCTGATGATCATACCGAAGAAGCTTGTCAAGAAAATCAATCGCCTGCATATCAGCAACAAAATAATGAGTCCCCATCCATTTGGAAAAACTTAAAATCAAGCAGTATAACTTGTAAAAGATGAATATAAGGTCCATTTCAAAAAAAAAAAAAAAAGATTAATATAAGGTAAATAACCTCCGGAGAAACTAGATGCTGATTATCTGCATTAATAAACTTAGACCAAGGCTTCCTGCTGTGTCTGCAAGAGAACACAAGAGCATATAATAAGATTTTAAGAAAAAAAAAAAACACTTCTTTTAAGCAATTTATTATCCAGGACTTCAATTCACTTTTTTAAGCTGCACTACTTATAGGGAAAAGTTTAAACTGCGGCTTTAGCATAAAGATACATGCAAGATGTATCAGATAAATCTACCTTTTACAGCAGAGATCAACTGCACAATCAAAAAGAAACGTTTCAAACTTACCTCCCAACAAGTGCATCAAGTTGTGGGTCAAGCTCTAAGTGATATTTGTTTAAATATGCATTTAACTCGTCAGTCCCAAGTACCTGGAAACGCATAGGAACCACTAAAGTTACAACTTTGCATATGATCCGATGCATATCTTGTGTGCATATATATATATGTATATGATTATAAATTTGGCAATAATAAGCAGTATATCATACGTGTATTCCATCACCATACAAAATGAAAACAGAGTAGACTAGTAGTAACGTAATTGTTTTCTTCTCAATACATTCTTTACGTCCATTAAAAATCACATCAATCACTAATTTCTATATTAAGGTGAAAATGACCACAGAGCATGTTGGTCACGTTCGTTTAACCTTAAATAGTACTAGCATTACCTTGGCAATTTTGACAAGCTGATCATGGTTGTCATGACCGTAAAAGAAAGGCTCCTTGCGAAATATCTGCATAAATTACAAACAAAATGAGCAAAACAAGCCTCTTATTAACCTCACTCAAACTGAAGGGATTGGCTCTTTTGTGTTGCGGGTATAAATTAGAAACCGTAATCTCACCATTCCAGCAAACATGCAGCCGAGGCTCCACATGTCCAGAGAATAGTCATAATCTTGCAAGTCAACTAAAAGCTCAGGACCCTTGAAATATCTAAAGAAAGAAAGGAAAAAAAAAAGAGAAAAATTAACTTTTAACAAAGATTAAGTTGACAAACTAAAGAATCAAATAAAAGACAACTCAAACACAATAAATCATTCCATGTGCAACGGCCCTGAATGATGTTAATTTAATGTTCTCTGCAACATTACCTTGAAGCAACACGAACATTATACTCCTTTCCAGGATGGTAAAATTCTGCAAGACCCCAGTCTATCAAGCGGAGTTTTCGCAACTCATGGTCTATCATAACATTGTGAGGTTTCACATCTCTATGCATTATTCCTTGTGAATGGCAGAAATCTAATGCCTGTAACACAGAGATCATTCACTCAAGTGTGGCGCATTGGGTGGTCCAACACTATTAAGGTGCACAAGCAACCAGTATTGTCCTCCTTTTCTTTCAATTCTCATAGTAAATTATCTTTATTAGACAGATGCAGTAAACAGGTTGTACAGGAAAAAAAAGTCCTACAGATACAACAAAACCATACACAAATAATGGGTTTGCTTTTCCGAGAAAGAGAATTCTAACAACGAAAAACCAGAACTGCTCCATTGCAATAAAAGGATATATGAAAGTAAGAAACATGGGAAATGTAAATATAGATGCAAATACATTGATTTACACATCTCTATTACATGTAGCACATTGACAACTTATAAGTTTTATGGCTTGAGAACATTGCTGAAGCAAGCATGGCACCGTAAATGATACAAAGGACACAATGGAGTTTACAAATTCCATAAAGCCTTGACGAGAACATAGCATCTGATGATAAAAGAGCTGAACATACATTTTTCTAAATCAAATGCATGAATTACCTTGAGAAGCTCGTATATGTAGTAGCGAATGTCATAATCAGTCAGTGTGGGGTACAAAACTTTGAAATCAGTACTGTTCACAAACTCAAAAATCAAGCTAGGAGTTTTTGAGTGCTGATCTCTGACGATATCAAGAAGCTTTACTATGTTTGGCCCCCCACAAAGGTTCTGGAGAATTTTTATTTCTCTCTTTATCTGCAAAAAAATCATTTGAAAAAGCATAGGTTAACTTGAAAAAGAAAAGATAGCATGCTGAATTTACCTAATATAACTTTAAATGTGACATCAACACATAGAAAATATAGAAAATTGGACAATAAAGCAACATATTTACGATAATGATTATGGCGAAAGATGATTTTACTCATATATTGGTTTACCAATGCTTGTTCAAATTCAATTATCTGATCTCACAGTAATTCGAGATTATTACAAACCAATCATCAATTATTCCAATGAGCGGGTTATTTCAAGAACAATTTCCACATAAACAGCATGATTGGATTATATGCAACTGTACTTTTGGAAAGATTTTTGAAACTTTACCTTCTTTTTCTTAACAGGCTTAAGGATCTTGATAACGCAACGCTCATTGCTATTCACATTTATCCCTTCAAAAACCTCACTGTATTTTCCCCTTCCTACCTTGCGAACAACCTCGTAATCATCTTGATCACTGCAACAAGCACAGAAATGAGAAAACAGTTTTTTCTTTTTTTTTTCAATGCACAAAATAAAAAAAAAAAGTTGAACAACACAAACAAAATGGGTCATCAATTTCTCAGCTTTTACACAAAAAATTGATCTTTCTCTGATTTCTCAAATCCCTCAAATGTGAGCAGTGATCAGGTGTTCTTCAACGATACACATCAAGAGATCCAACTCAAAACTAGCTAACAAAGCGTGAAAACACATGTTCATCTTCTACACGATCTCGATTCGAAAGCATGATTCAGATAGCAAATCAAACTAAGCTACAGAGACCGAAAATTCTCAGAATCTGTATTTTCATTTCCAATTCAAAATCAAGAAATCCAACTCAAAACTAGCTAACGAACGTGAAACACATCTTCATCTTCTACACGATCACGATTGAGAATAATGAATCAGATAGCAAAATAAACTATGCTACAGAATCCGAAAATTCTCAGAATCTGTATTTTCAGTTGCAATCCAAAATTTCCCAATCTGAAAGCTAGGGTTCGAAAAGAGAGAGAAGTTTACCCCCATTGAACGGTGAGGGACTCGTAGTCCCAGTAGTCTTTAGGGCGGAGGACGTTGACGTCGGCGTAGACGCGAGCTTTGGACATGGCGTCGAGGCTCGTCGGAGTGTAGATCTCGGCCTCCGCGGCGGGATCGGTCGTCCGATGAGCTTGATTGGAAACAGTGGCGGTGGTTTTAAGGTTGAGGATATTATTGGTTTGTGGATTTGGGAGAGACGAGGTGCGCAGGATCGGAGAGTGCGCAACCAGCGCACGCGAGACGACAACGGTGCACACTAGCAGGAAGCGGAGGACAAGTGCTGGGTTGTGCGCATCCTTCATGCGACGCACCACCAAGTTCGATGCTAACGTGCGCCGTCCGCGCCTAAAGAAGAAAGAGGTGAAAGAAAGGGGTAAAAAAAATCCGTCGATTTGGTTTTGGGCTTTGGCTATTTTTTTCCTACGGTACTAGAACGTTGATCTCTTCTTTATTGGAGACTTGAATGGATGACGTGGCGAGGAACGATTTGTCCGGTAAAAGGATTGGATTATGGGTCGTGTCTTCTGTTTCTGATTGGCTGGCAAAGTATAAAGTTAACAGAGTTTTCTGGTACATTTTTGGCACGTTTGCGTTGGCTTTCAGAAGTTTCGGTCGTTTCCCCGCTGGATTTTGTCGTTTTTATTGTTCATGATTTGCCTTTTTTATTTTTTAAAGAGAATTTTATGGTAACAAAGAAAATATCCAATCCGTTTGTTTTGAACCATCGATGAACTGTTCATGCCAACAGGTTGTAATTTCACTGATAAAATTATAGACTTATTGTAACATAAGATGTATTTTTTAAGCTAGATCTTACTCTTTTATTAGTAACGAAGTTATAACCATATAAGGTTAAGTATGATTGCTTGACATTTATCTAATTTTTAACTTCACACAGCTTTTTTGATGCGATTGTTAACGTTTAGAAATATGCATCATATATAACGAGATGAAGATTTATAAAGCATTTGAAGTTGTAGTCCTAACCATAAATAATGTAAAGCTCTCACGAGCAACTATATAAAACAAAATTTGCTTATAAAGCTTTCACACATGCTACAATATAAAGCTTTTACATGCTACAGTATGCAATTCCAACCATAAAGTTTCAACTCTTTTCTCAAACTCCACATTTGGTTTGAATTTGAATTTAAATTTGCATGCTAATCTATACGAATGTATTGTAATATTAATATTTAATTTTGAAATTGGGTTTATGTTATTCTTGTAAATTTTTTTATTTCAAATATAGTTGTATTTATCTTTCACTTTTATCTCTCTATATGTAACTTAATGATTGTAATTTGGATGTAGAGATTGTTTATGAATGAATATTTAGACTATTTGATTTCCTTTTATTGAGTTCTCTGTAAAGTCCATTCTTTCCTCTCTTATGGTTTTACTTTTATCTTTTTACTGGTTCTTATTCTACTTTGATACTATTTTTCCATCTCTATTATCTATTCTATCTTGTCTTACATCATAACCCTACCGTAGAATTTTTTTTTTTTTTCTATTTTTCATTTTTCTAGCTCATTTCCTTTCCAAACTTTCGTTGCAACTACATTCTAGCCAATAATGCTACTCCAGTTGGTAAGAATAAGATGGATTAAAAGAGAACTCCTAGCTCAACTTCTAGAAACAACTAGCATTAAATAAAAAATAAATAAATTGCAACTAGGTTCTAAATTCAAATTGAAGAGTTATGACACTAGGGAGAAAGAAGGTGATTTATTTCCACAAGGACCACAACGCGTTGTTACTAAATCCTATATGACAAGGTTAGGTGCATCAGCATTTTCCACTCGATGCACACACACACGCACGCACACACACACATGCATACATATATATATATATATATATATAATGTTGATAAAAAGGGTTCATTTCCACTCGCAATATTGAATTGTGCTCCATTATGCTTATATATTTTCAAACCAATAAAAATGCTATCTACCATTCAAAATTGCCCAATGCAATACAATCAAAATAATTACCACTTTGACAAGCCTTTAATAAACAAGCCTTGTTAAGAAACGCAAAAAAATTGTACCAGATATATCATTCTGGTGGACGCAAGTATATCCTATCCTGTCTGTTTTAAACCGTCTATTGAATTGGGTTCACATTTATTTTCATCCTTTACACAGCTTTGGGCTGAATTTGCTCGAAATCGAAAACCTCAAACATGAGGCGCCTCACATCCGGCTTCCCGTAAATAGTGTACGAGAGACCATGAAGGGCTTGTTGGACAGCAGTTGTGGCCGGATTCCGTAGCCTTCTATTGTACTCATATTTATCTTGAACCTCTTCGGAGTAGATGATAAAGTTGTGGAGACGCTTTTCTCTTAAATACCGACCACAGAACTTGTTCATGACTAATCGGCGGTGCCTCTCCTGTAGCCACCTTCCAGGGGCATCTAAGTGCTTCATCAACAACCTTTCCGCCATTACAAGATCCTGATGATTACAAATTGACAAAATTTTAGTAACCGAAAGTTGAAGTGTTTGACTTTAGAATCTAAATGACTAGTTCGCATTGATGAGGAAACGTTCTGTTACCTGGATTTTTTGGCCAACATATTCTAGCCGCTCGTAGCAAAACCGAGGATGCTCAAACTTGTGCTTTGACGGATGCAAGAAACATAACTATAACGAAAAACAGAAACAGAGTAAACTGGGCGTACATCCTCGATAATAATTGTTATGGGGTACAAAAATTTCTTTAAGAACTCCTATGTACAGTGGGTTTTAAGTCTATGGGAATGAGTTGATACATGCTGATTCTTCTGGAAAAGTTTACAAGTCTAAGAAAATGAAACGCTACCCAGATATCATGGTAACCACTATCGACAATCAGATTCAACAGCACTAGTTTAGAATGCTGCCTGCTAATAATTTACAAAACTTTCTTAGTTTCCTCAAGCTGCAAAAATTAGGGAATAACAAATAAATTTGTAAATCAGGAAAATAAAGAGATGAGAGGGAGAAAAAGAACTACCTGTAGTCCAAGTCCAAGTTCAATGTTCCTGGCTTCGGTGATGTCTGGAATTCTATCTTTCATTGGTAAGGGATATCCCAGTGCTTTCATTACTAGCGGTCGGCTATCATAATCCCATATATTTCCTCTGAATCTATGCATACCTGGTGGAACACAAGCCCTGAAGAGCCTAGGGTGCGCAAAAAGAGCATCTTCAGGAGGCTGCAGAGGGTAACAGTGATAGGAGCGGTCAAAGTTTCTGATTACTGAATCAATAACTCGGATTCATGGCATTAACAAGGTCCGTTTTCTAAAACACCACATGAGAAATAAATAAATAATAAAGAACTACTGCAGATACATCAAAATCCATAAGCTAGTCCAGCTTACAGAGGTTGAATATTAACTCTTTCTAAGCCCGGACAAAACACACTGTAATTTTGAAAGGATACCGCTCTTTGTCGAGACTTTAACACTGCAGAAACATGCATTAGTGATTCCAATCAAATGATCTCGCATTCAGTACTCTCGTACTTGGACATGGATGTATGAATATGGTGATTGAATTTGATTTTCTGACCTTCCTAAGGAAAAGCAGTGGAACAGTCTCCATATTCTTTGTTGATGGATGAAAAAAAAAAAAAAAAACCAAAAACAAAAAATACAAAAAAAAAAATACAGAGGAAAAGAGAACTGGCCTTGTAGGTAGCCACATCTTGCCAGCTGAGTTTGTTGCCTTCAAATTCAACGGAAACATAATCAATATCTTCAAGCTGTCTCCTTAATCTTGGCTGGCAGTCCTCAGCTTCAGGGTCCATTCCAAACACTTCAAAAAGAACACGGTACACTTCTGGCATACCAAAACACAAGTATATTGCTGCAAACAAAGCCCAAAATACAGACCTGCCAAAAAAGATGATACCTTTGAAGCTCAATGAGAATTTTCATCAACTAAACCGATCATGCCACATGGACATTAAGAAAAGTCATTCTTCATCAGCATAAAACATCATTTGGTACTGGAAGGAAACATCTAAGGAATAATTCAAGGCGCTGAAATGATAGTATGTTCGTGTCGACCACACATTGACGGTCAATAAAATAGTTAAGACTTAGTCAACAAAGATGTAAATGACATCAGAATTCTGCTGAAGGAAGGGACATTATCACATAATTTATCATCTTCACTCGAAAACGCATACACTTTTGCATAGGATAATGGTTTGTATAGTCTATCTTAAAGAGGAGAGAAAAGTACGGATGTGATATTCACGTTGAGTCTATTCTTAAGCCCAGGATCAAGCCAGGACTTGAAGTATAAGCCTCACCAGCCATTGCATTCACTGACCTAAGATTCAAGTGAAACATTTTGTGTGTAATGAATGTGAATAAAAGAATGTGAATAAAGAAAGTATAAACTTTTTTGTTCGTCCTCTCTCTATTGTCTCATAGAACATACCCAGTTCCTCTTTAAGAGATGAGCTTCAACAATGAGCCTAAGCACAAATTAGTGTTAAGATTTTTCATCACTATAATTTTCGTTTGGTTTTCCTAGATTTTAGAACAACTCTGGTTTGGGATTTTTCTATAACTCTAGTTTGGTATCCGAGTTCGCTGTTGTCCTTAATTACTTGGGTTGGCTTCGAAGTTTTTATTCATGAGTTTTAAACTCATGTCTGTAAGTATGGCAGCCGCTGAAAGGATTTATCATCAGAAAATTCATAGACAAAATTGCAGAAAAGCTTTCCTTTGTGTGTGTGAGTTTGTGTCTTTTTCTGGGGTCTTCTTGAAAAATGAGAAAAAAAAAAAAAAAACAAACAAACAAACTCAACATTCATGTCCATGGCAAGACCGACTCACTTAAAGGGGTAGCTTTTTCACTAGAGAACTACAATACTTATCCATGAGCCAACACCTTTGCTAACTTCACTTTCTAAGGTTCTCATTTTTGGTAAACCTCCCACAATTTCTATTATAAAGATTAAGACACACACAAGAATAATAAATTATTAGGCCGTTTGAAAGAACAGTTCTAACCATAATTACAACTTGATAAAATAAAAAGCTCCAGCGTAAAACTTTAAACTTTCATTTGCTATTATTCTTGAATCAAAACTATTAATTCTAACCGTTCTTCAAAACAGACGCTATAAAAGCAAGTTAGAAAAAAAAATAATAAAAAAATAAAAACAGCCAAACTTACTTAACAGGCGGCTCTCTGACCTTCCTCAACACCTTATCCATATCATCATATGGGAACACCAAATTCTGCAAGCTTGCGGCTTTAATCCACTTAGGCAAATACCTCTTCCCAATCAGCGCAAACACCCTTTCCCTCATTGGCCCCGGCGACTCCCTCGGATACCTCTGCAAGAAGAACTCCGCGAACGCCATTTCCAGAACATACTGCCCCAAGAAGCTCAACCTCGAATGCCCTGACCGGACATGCCTGGCGTTCGTCCTCTCGCAAGACGGGTGCTGAAACGCCAGGTAGAGCAGCGTGTCGAATTGCTTCGCCGGGTTATCTTCCTTGAACCGATCGGAGGGCTCTAGCGGGTACCCGAGGGCCTGTTTCGCCTCGAGGAGGTACTCGTCGATCCAGGTCTTGTCCGCATTGTTGAGCCGGGACGAGGGCAAGCAAGAGCTCAGCAATGGGAACGATTTGAGGGCCAATTGAGGGCTGTTGAGGAATCTCTGGGCCAATTTCTTGTCGTCCAATGGAGGCCTAAGAACGAACCTCTTCGGAGGGACTTTTTTCTTCGGAGAAGTCGCTTTCTTCCGCTCGGCGAGCTCTTTGAGGAGTCGCTGGGGGGAGTTCCGAGGGAGGTCTTGCTGTGGTTGTGGATCGACGGCGACGGCGAGGATCTGGAAGTTTCGAGAAGATGTTGAGGCTTGTTGAGTGAGGGTCTTGAGACGAATCCGGAAAGGGAAGGTTGAGAAAGCGGAAGAGAAGGAGTAGTTGGCCCGAGATGGGGATGGGGTTGGGAGATTTGTGAAGGAAGAAGAAAGTTCCATTTTATCGCGAGTTTCAATGGCGAAGCAAAATGAAGAGCTGGTATTGGGTTTTGGGTTTTAGGAGAAAGTGGGGTTTTTGGGGTGAGATTGATCCGCCATGGATGGAGGGTTTAGGGAGGACTGGCTCGGTTGTTGGGGGGGTTTGGAGGTTGGATAAGGTGGAATGAGCGCCACCAGCAAAGTGAGAGTTTCTTTGGATTTTTTTCTCTGGTGTGTCGTTTATGGCGCCACCAGCGAAGTGAGAGTCTCTTTGGATATTTTTCTCTGGTGTGTCGTTTATGGCCACTCTCGCACAATTAAACGTCGTCGTTTTGTTGTTGTAACTAGTGTTATTATTATTTTTTTGCCCTCAATAAAAGGGATCAAGTGGTGTACCTCATATTTCTATCTCCTTTAGCATATCGGCAGTCCCAGAGAGCACCAAAAAGTGGAAGGGGTCCACCAAGTTTTCACATTTGAGACCTCAAAGGTCCATGGTGTTCATAATACAGGGTCTATGCACCCAATTACAGCCCATGGTATACCAATGGTAACTAAGGTGCAAGTAAGTTGGGAAAAGAATCGAACCTATGTTGGGAGCATGGAGAAGCCTTCATTGATGTCCCTTGATCACTACACTACAAATTTTTTTATTATTATTAAGGTCAATGAGGCGTCTTGAAAAATGTTAAAATCTATCAAGTTTTTCGATGGATAAGTGGGTCATATGTTTTACCAAAAGTTTAAGTTCAAATGGTTTTATGTGTTGAAAAATCACAATATGCCTCTTTTTTAATCAATTTATTTATTATACCACAAATTGGAAAACTTAGAAAGATATATACCAAAAATTTTGATCTTCTTCAAAAATTAAAAAAAGAAATCTTTCATCTTTCTCACATTTCCCCCTCTTTTTCTATATCTCCTCCTTCTCTCTTTCTCATATATTTTATCTTCTCGCCTCTCTCTCTTTCTCCTCTTACTTCTCCTCCTCTGGAGCTTCTCTCTCCCACCCCCTCCAGATGAGCCTTGGGAATCGTGCCACGACCAAGATTCATTGTCCTTGTCTAAGTCCGAGCCTTGTGTCGCCATCTCTTCCTGTAACATCTTGATTTTTAATTCTATGTAATTAGTGTGAAAATAATGAATTAGTGTGCCATAATATAAGTTTGAACTTAATTTAATCATTTCGTAATATTCCCCAATTAGTATTACTTTTAATTATTTTTAATCACTCTTTATTATTTTTATTTGTTATTTTAAATTTTCAAAACAAAACAATTTGTCAAATATCTAATATGCCCCTTTTGGAAAACCATGTGTTCGGAACATGATTTTCACTCTACAAAATCACATTTTTCTTCTATTTAAATCTCTCTCTTCCTCCCTTTCTCACTCGTTCTCTCTCTCTTTATGTGTTTCTTTCCTTCTCTCCCTCTCTCTTTGATTCAAAATTTTTTGAATCCAAGCTTTAATTCTTACCTGGATTAGAGGTCAAGGAACGTAATTAAGCTTACGCAAACTCGTTTTAAAGCTTCGATTCGAGGTAAATTCTTTTATTTTCAAATATTCAAATTTTGTACAAAATTTTATAAATTTCTTTAAAATGTTGTGAATCAAGTTTTATGAGCTTAGAAATCTTTAAACCTAAGTTAGTAGAACTCATAACATTTAGAATCTAGGTTTGATTTGATGGAAAACAGATTTAAATCAAGTTTTTTCATTTTTCTCCATTTTTCTCATTTTTGGATTTCTTTAAAAATCTCTATGCAAATCTTGTTTAAATGTGTTTAAAAGTGTTTTAGTATGTTTTTCTATCATATATGAATGTTTTCTATGCCTAGGAATTAAGAAAACAGGTTGAAAATGAAGATTTGAGCTCGGGATGCCGAAGTTCAAATCTGAAACTTTTTAGATTTTTTCAGTTCGACAAGCCGGATTCATAAGTCTGGCAAGCCGAACTCATCCTTTCAACAGACAAAACCTGGGAACAGTTCGGAAGGCCGGTCCTGATTTGATAATAGGCCGAACTGCATAGTTCGGTAGGTCGGACCAAAGATTCCAGTAGGCCGACCGGCCTTTGCAAAAATTTGTTATTTTTTACCTGTTTTAGCCATTTTAAACCCAGATTGAGAATTTAAACTTTATAGTATGATTTTATGGATACAAATGGCATACTAGGACATTATGAGATAGCTTACTAGTGTAGAATATCTTAAGCTAGATATTGATGAACTTAGTTTACATTTAAGGTTATTTGTGGTTCTATAGAGCTAACGTATAGCAAATCGGGACTACAATGCTGAGTCATGATGCAGGATATCGAAGTAGGACTTCTACCATTTTCTTGATAGCTAGGTTTTTAATGATTTTGGCCTCAAAGGATTCTTTCAAAAAGTTTTCAATAATTAACAAAATGTTTTAAATGTCTTCAAAAAGGGGCTTTTGGCTACACAATGATTTCTTTCAAAATGATCATTTTCAAAATGATTTCCTTTAAAGTGATTTCATGATTTCTTTTAAAAGGGATTTCAAAGAACGGTTTAGATAAACTTCTCAACAATTTTCATTATTCTTCAAGAATCGAATGATCATAATGAATCGAATAATGAATGTAATTGAGAATACTCGGTAACATGGGATTTAAATAATCATAAATACACATAAGGGTATGATGCCATAATCAGAGATCGGGTCATGTAAAGTGTGACTTTAGAGGCAGATTTTGAAACACAACTAGGCTACTATGGTGGTGATACTTATGGTTTGCCTAAGAAGGACAATAAGATTATTTTTGGACAAACTAATTTTAGTAAGAATAATTTAGATGAATTTATTTATTTAATTTTGTTTTCTAAATATTTTTCACAAATGATATATTTTATATTCAAATTATGTGTTTTTAAAATTTAGTCCTACTGAGCATTCCGCTCATATTTCTTTATTTATTTTAAAACCTTTCTCCTAGGTCGATTGTAGTTTAGGACCGACAATGAGACCACTAGGCAACAAGTGAGTCATAGGAACAATGCTTAGGTTATTTCTTTATTTTAATTAAGGCATGTACTATCTAAATTTTCATCTCTCGTATTGGACTGTGATTGTAATATTTTATTGTCGATACCATGTGTATGCTCTAATTTGGGTTCGGTGGAGCCCGGCTCATAATTAACTGTCTTTTATATATTATTTCATGATTAACCGTTTCAAATAACAATAATTATTTTTACGAAGTTTTTCAAATTGTCATGTTTTTCAAAATACCCAAAATATTTAGTTGGTAATTTTAATCAAAAATTTATTTTAATTAACTTAATTAATCCATCATGTCATCACCCATACTTCGGGACGTGACACTTCCTAACTTAGAGACTCGTGTTCCATCCCATCCAAATTTGAGCTTCGTGCCATCGTCCTCGTCAAATTCAAGCCTTGCATTGTCATCGGATATGACCTCAGCCTCGCATTGCTGTTCAATCTAAACCTCGTGTGTTGTCGTTCAATCTGAGCCCTGTGTTGCTGCATGAGTCTTACGTCCCGCCTCTGTTCTTGTCTGAGTCTAAGCCACTATCATCCGAGAAAGAATAAGCAGAGTACTGCGGGAGACTAGTTTGTTGTTGTGGTGGTTAGTTTTTTTGTTCTTTATTTTTTTTTCTATTTGACCAGAGATAAATAACAAGTTATAACAGTCTAATCTTTTTTTTTTTACTACCCATGATATTGCATGTTATATTATATCTTCAATCATAGGATTGGAATTGGAGTCTTTCTTCGACCGAAGTCCTATTACCCTCTCACCTTTAGATATTTTATCTCCAACAAGCCACCACTATCACTAAAGCTCGATGTAAATAATTTATTTAAAGAAAAAAAATATTAGCTCCAATTTCCTTTTCCTTTGCTTGTCTCCTAGTACTAGTAGTAGTCTAATTTATGCATATCAATTAGAGAAAATCAAACCCTCTGCCACATTTTATTCTCAATATTTTATTTTTTATGGACTCAATATTTTGTTTATGCTACTTTAAAAAAAGTTTTATGCCACAAATAAAGCTATGCTACAGATATTTAAGATTATTCGTTCTTTTTTTTTTTTTTCCGCTACGTCTCTCTAGTTGAACCAAATCTCTCTCTGTCCCTCTCGTCTTTCACTCTCTCTTATCTCTCTTTCTTTTGATTTTCCTGACATGTTCTCATCGAAGCTGCCGTGCATAGGCGTTGGAGCTTTCTACAATCGACAACAAGATCTGTGTTAGATTGACGATGGATGAGGAAGGGAGAAATCGAGAACCACATGCTTCTCGATGCCAACAACGAATAGATCGTGTCGACAACGAACATATTACACTCATGATGAATGATCTCGTCCTCTTGAGTGCTGACATGACACTGCGACTTCATTAACAACAGCGAGATCTGCGACGGACTAGATCTTACTTGCCATCGTTTGAATGTTGCGATGAGCTAGATCGCAAGCACTGAAGATGAGCTAACAGCAATGAAGAGAGAGAGAAAAAGAGAGAGAAAGAGAGAAAAGAAAAAAATCCTAGTAGGACACTAGAAATACCAGTAAAATATCTCAGTAGGACAAAAAAAATCCATATAGGACGTGAAACATGTGCAGTAGAACACGTAATACATCCTAATATGACAAAAAACATATCCCATTAGATTTGTGGCAATAATTTTTTATATTTTGTTACATAAATAAAAATTAAGGCTCAAAAAGTAACATTTATGAAAAATAACCCATTAACTTCTTCTACAGCCCATCTAAGCTCTCTTTTTTTTTTTTTTTTTTGAGAAATTGTATAAAATAACAGATTTTGAAACCTAATAAAAGTAAATAACACAATTAATTAACTTGTTAAATAAATAACATTTTCAACTTTTTTTGCTTACGTAGTTTTTGAATTTTACTCAATTCAAATATCCCTAAATTAAAAAACCCTAACCCTAATCCCAAATTAGAAGACTCTAAAATTACTCTCTCTTCCTCCTCCTCACTTCCCTGTTGTACACTTTTTTTACGTGCCCAACAGCCTCAGACACTGTCGCCACCACTCCACCAATGAAGTAGAGATTGTAAACGGCGACATTGTATAGCAACGACATTTCGTGCTAGAGATCTAACGCAAATCACCATGGATGCCATCTTCATGAATTGTGATGAAATCACCACAGACACCGTCTTCACAAGCTCAGTATATGGACATATCATCGTTGGACGCAAAATACAATGAGATCACCATGGCGAGATCTCCTGCTGCAGACTTCTATAAATGCTGGCGAGAGCGACAAACGAGCTCTAGCTAATGGAAGAGAAAGAAATCAGGGAAAAGGGAACAAGAGGAGGGAGAAAATTTAGGAGTTTATATGGTGGTGGAATTTCATAAAAATTCTGCTATTTTTTCATCGAAAGAATTATGCTATTAATTTTTATTCTACATCTTAAATGAGGTATTCACATAAATAACTTTTTTTTACCTCAATATTTATTTATGCCACAAAATGTTAAAAGTTCTTATACCATAAACTTGGAGTATGTCCTACTGAGACATATCATATATCCCATCGAGAGATGTCTACATGTCCCTTCAGGACTTTTTGTGTCTCTCAAAGACATGTCACATGTCTTATTAAGACAGTGTCCACATGTTCATGTAGGACATTTTTTTTGTGTTCGAGGATATTTTTCGATTTTCTTTCTGGATATATTTTTTGTGTCCCTCTAGAACATTTTTTGGTGTCCTAGTGAGACTTTTTTTCTGTCTTTTTCTTTCACCTATCTCTTTCTCTCTCTTTCCTTATCACCACTGGCTCATCTTATACACCAGTGACATTGTCAGTGGCCAAAAAAACAAATAAAGGATTTACAATCCAAGAACACCACCACCACAACAACAACAACAACAAAACTACAATAAAAAGAAAAAGATCCAAAACCAAAGCACTCTTAATCCAAAAATCCCACCACCATAGCAACAACAAAACTACAATAACAAAAATATATCCAAAACTAGATCTGTAGATCTCTGATCGATGACTTCGATTTGTAACTTTGGACTCTTATCCGTCCATGATGACTTGATGCAAAACCTAATTTAATCTACAACTCTATTTGGCGAATGTGATGCTTGGCCTAGGACGGAACAATGATAGTGACGGTGAGGATGAACTAGCTCCACAACAGCAGATTTTGTTCACTTCACGAAGCTTTGAAGCTTCTTCACTTCTTTGTTGGTGCCGTTGCTAAGAATCATGTTGAGGACAATGGAGGCCTCTAGAAGAACAATAAAGGCCCTACGTCAGTGTCGATCGACATCATGAGGCTAAGAAATCAAAGGAGAAAGAGAGAGAGTAGAGAGTGAGGGAGATAGAAGAAGAAGGGGAGGAGGAGAGAATAAGAAACGGGGAAGGAGAGTGAGAAGAGAAAGAAGGAAAAACTAGGGAAGAGAGAAAAGAGACATTTTTTGGTGTCCTAGTGAGATATTTTTTTCTGTCTTTTTCTCTCACTTATCACTTTCTCTCTTTTTCCTCATTGCCACTGACTCATCTTGGACACCAACGACGTCGTCAATGGGCAAAAAAACAAACAAAGGATTTACAACCTAAGAAAACCACCACCACCACCACAATAACAACAAAACTACAATAAAAAGAAAAAGATCCAAAACCAGAGCACTCTTAATCCAAAAAAGATACCACCATAGCAACAACAAACTACAACAACAAAAATATATCCAAAACTACATCTATAGATCTTTTATTGACGACTTTGATATGCAACTCCAGATTCTTATCCGACCATGATGACTCAATGCAAAACCTAATTTGATCTGCAACTCCGATTGACGAATGTGATGCTCAGCCTAGGACAGAATAATGACAAGAACTATGAGGATGAATTAGCTTCTGGATGGTAGATTTTGTTCACCTCACGAAGCTAAAAAGCTTTTTGACTTCTTTGTTGGTGCCACTGTTGAAAATCACATCAAGGACGATGGAGGCTTCCAAAAGAACAATGAAGGCCTTGCGTCAGTGCCGATCGACTTCATGAGGCTAAGACATTAGAAGAGAAAGAGAGAGAGGAGAGAGTGAGAGAGACAAAAGAAAAAGGAGGAGAAGGAGGAGGAGGAGAGTGTCACAACCCGTCATTTCTCATTCCATGCCACCAATACTGCCCCTTTAAGTCTTTGTACATCTTGGTAGCTCCTGGATGAACAGAGTACGATGCTTCATAAGGTTCTTCTAATATCTATCTCTTTAATTATTCTTCATTAGGAATGCATAAACTGCCTTTATAATGGAGAATGCTATCTTCTGAGATGCTAAACCATGCTTCCTTATTCTCAAAGGCTTCATTCTTATACCTAAGTAATAAAGAATTTGCTTCTTGTCATTCCTTCAAATTCTCCAGGATGATTGCTTGGAATGACAAATTAGCCAATCTTCCTGTGATCATCTGTATTCCTGCTTCTATCAAGTCTTTTTGGAGAGGTCTTGATATCAACCGCATTATTGCAAGGGGAGACGTTGCTCTACAGTTAAGTGCGTTAGCTACTCAGTTAGCTTTTCTAAGATGATACAAAATTTCACAGTCATAATCTTTGACTAGTTCAAGCCATCTATGTTGTCTCATATTGAGTTCCTTTTGTGTGAAAATATACTTTAGACTCTGATGGTTGGTAAAAATCTCACATTTAGCCCCCTATAAGTAGTGACACCAGATCTTCAATGCAAACACTACTACTAATTTCTAAGTCATGCATTGGGTACTTCCTTTCATGATCCTTTAGTTGTTGAGATGCATACGCAATTATCTTTCCATCTTGCATAAGTACGGTTCCCAAGCCTTTTTTTGAAGCATCGCTGTAGATTACAAAATTTTCTAAGTTTGGGTCAGGTATGGTTAGTACAGGTATACTCGTGAGTGTTCTCTTCAATTCCTAAAAACTTTCCTCACACTTTTTAGTCCATTCATATTTTATTGCCTTCCAAGTAAGGCCATGAGTGGTGTTGCGAGTCTAGAAAATCCCTCAACAAAGCGTCGATAATAGCTTGCTAGACAAAGAAAACTCTAGATCACAGTAACATTTCTCGATGTAGACCACTTATTTATCACTTCTACTTTAGAAGGATCGACAAAAACTCCATCTTATGATATCACATGTCCTAAGAAATGAACTTTTTCTAGCTAGAATTACATTTTGAGAACTTAGCGAATAGTTGATGTTTCCTCAACAGCTGTAGTGCAATCTTTAGATGCGCCTCATGTTCTTTTGGAGTTTTGAATAAATCAAAATATCGTCAATGAAAACGATGATAAATTTGTCAAGAAAGTCTTTGAAAATCCGGTTCATTAGATCCATAAAGGTTGTCGGTGTTAGTCAACCCAAATGGCATGATGCATAACTTGTAGTGCCCATAACGTGTTCAAAACGCTGTCTTTGGCACATCTTCTTCTTTAATTCGAAGCTGATGATAACCAAAGCGCAGGTTAATCTTTAAGAATACTATTGCCTCCTTTAGTTGATCAAATAAGTCATCAATCCTTGAAAGTAAATACTTGTTCTTAATTGTGACTTTGTTCAATTCTCGATAGTCAATGCACATCCGTAAGGTTCCATCTTTCTTTTTAACGAATAAGGCGGGTACTCCCCAAGGAGAATAACTTGGTTGGATAAACCTTTTGTCCAACAATTCTTCTAACTGTACTTGGAGTTCCTTAAGTTCCCCTAGAGGCATACAGTATGGTTCGGAATAAGAGCTGTATCAGGCGTCAATTCAATCTCAAACGAAATTTCTCATTTTGGTGGTAAGCCTAGTAGTTCATCTTGGAACAAGTTAACAAACTCTTTCACTATTGGAACCTTCTCTGGTCCTAATTGAGCTTCTTGGTTTTTATTTACCATATTCATAAGATAGCTTGTGCATCCACTAGTCAGCAATTTCCTTGCTTTCAATGTAGATACTAATGCTTTTGGAGTCTTGGGAGTCTTTCTAGAATACACTAACTTTTCTCCTTCAGGAGGCCGAAACATGACTTTGCGATTGCAGCAATTAATCTTGGCAGCATCTTTACCCAAGAAATTCATTCCTAAGATAACATCGTAATCTTGAATATCAATTATTATTAAATTTACAAACAATTCCCTATTACAAATGATGATTGGTATATGATGTAATCAATAATCAGAACTTAATACCTCCTTAGAGGGATGTGCAGTCCTAAAGGTCTGTTCTATCTTATCGCCTTTAAATCCTATTCGTTTTGCAAATTTAAATGATGGAAACCAATATGTTGCTCCAGAATCACATAGAACATAGGCACTAGTTTTGGTAATAGAGAGCTGACCTGTTACCATTGTTGAGGTTCTGGCATCACCCTCTTTCTTGGTGTAGGTGTAAATCCGTCCACTGAGTTCCGAAGCTTCCAATCTGCCCTGACTAATGTTGGGGCCTTCAATTTGTGCCTAGACTACAGGGAGCTAGGTTCCTTGAGGCCTTTGTTGATTCTGGCTATTCTAATTTTGAAGATTGGAGAAACAGTTCTTGGCATAGTGTCCTTCTTTGTCATAGATAAAACACTTATTAGTGCCAGCTTTACATTCCCCTATGTGTCTTTTCTCGCACTGTCCATAGAGAGGTTTGCTATTCCCTCCATCATTTATCCTCTTTTGAGGTTGTCCCTTTTGGCTCGCTTGATTACTTGCAATCCACTTCCTCTTATTATTATTATTGTGGTTACGCCCAGTCTGGTTGCTCCGAGTCTGTCCTTGACTCGGGTTGCTTCCCTATCCTTTACTTGTGAAGCTTGGTTTTGTTTTGCTAAGGCCTTTTTCTCCCTTTGAGCTTTAAAGATCTTTGCTCTTTCTTCCTTGTCACGAGAGATTCTAAATTCAGTTTTAGTCGCCTGTTTAATATAGTCTTTAACATCCTTGAGTGTTTGTCCTCCGCTATCAACTATAAGAACAATGCCGGTATAAAACATCCTCATTAACCTTCTTATCCTTTCATGCTCAATGGGACCAATTCTAGACAAAGACGTGCCAATTGATTAAATCTCCTCATAGTATTTGTGACTGATAAATTTTCTTGTCAGAAGTTAATGAAATAAAATGTTAAGTTCATGTTATTATTTATATTTATATGGATTTATATGACTTTATTATATTTTATTAATGAGTTTCTTTTGGTCATCACAGAGAGGGTGAAAAATGGGGAGGGAGAGTGACAAAAAAAAATGATGTTGTGGCATTTTTTTATGGCACTAAAAAATGATGTTGTAACAGTAGAGCATAACATGTAATTTATCATCTTATATTTACCATTTCCCTCTTTCACCCTTTAAAAGGCCCGCTTAAACGTTCCGCTACTACTTTGGACCGTCTTCCTCGTCTGGCTGTTGACGTTTGTCATCCTCCGACAACCATCCACGAATCTCACCCACCGATTAGGACTCTTCCACGTCTACTTCCTTAGAATCCGTGGAAAATGTCTTCAGTCTTCTGCATATCTTTTATCTTTTAAATTTTTAACCAGAAATTTAAGGGGGAAAAAAAAAAGATAGAAACGTATGTATCTATATGATAAGATCGCACACTGCGAGTTGTACATCATCTATGCACTACGTACCGTGTAAGTGAGAAAATTAACATCAGAGAAATGCCAAATTTGAGGTGACAAGACGCATATGTTAGGTAGATTAATAGAAATTATAAAGAGGTAGCAGAAAAATACAGGAGTCTTAAATGGGTTGTTGGTGAAAATTATTGCTTGATTGCCGTCCTTGTGACTTCTGTTTTATGTCACATGATCTTGTATCCCTATGATCATATATCTATTGGTTGTAGCTCGCGACTTGCAAATATTGATTCTTCAAAACATAGGCCGTATTCCTTTGTCCCCATCTCAATTATCAAACCCCACCAAACCTGTTTGTTTCAAGCATTAAATGAATCTTTTATATTTAAATCTTTAGATTAGATTTAGATATATTTGATGGTATTAATATTTGAATCTTAATTTAAATTTTAATTAAATTTTGAGTATAAAATTCAAGTTTTAGCTCCTTTTGGATTCACAAGATTTAGAATTCAAATGCTGTACTGCAGTATTGTCTTTTTTGAGTTTTTGTTTCTATATTTAAGGAAAAAATTATCATAATTTTTTGTTTGATATCCGATTGAGATGATTCTTTTTTTTATTGTGTTCATAATGAAGAAAATAATAAATCAAGATTCATATTACATATTTTTTGATATCATGAACATTAACAATTTGTTAGATTTATTATAAAATTAAAAAACTTTTATCACCATCTATCTAAACATAAATTCTAAATTTATTTCCTATTTAGATTAACACTTTAACTACACATCTAAACATGAATTCAAATAACAATTCAAATTACGCAACTCAAATCAAAATATTCGAATCAACATAATTCGAATCTATCTACCAAATAGGCCATAAGAATCTTCTTGTATGAAATCACTTATACACACACGTGTGTGAAATATCCTTTTTATTTTTATGAGTTATAACCAGGCTACTCATAAAATTATAAGCTTCAGTCTAGTATAAAGTATACTTTTTAGACTGGATCCCTCTACTTTGTTATAACCCATAAAGTTAAACAAGATTGTTCTATATATATATATTGACGCAGCTTTAGGTTATATATGTTGAGAATCTTATAGTGCACCCTACTAATAGTTTTAAACCATAGATTTTCTTTAATTCTGTTAAACTTTTAATTTTTTTCTTAGTCTGATTTGATTATGACACAATATAGGTTTAGAACTGTATTTTATTACATATTGATACAAAATATATATGAAGTGCTTTTCTAGAGCCCGCGTTATCATGTGACGGAGCCCACCTAATCAGATCAACATCAAAGGGCACCAAGCGTTTTTTGTTTCTTTTGAACGTTCTTATCGTCGGTCCAGTTGTAATGTTCTCATGATATGCTTTTGTTTTTGGAATATTTGTACGTGGTATCAAGTGTATATAAGCCTAAAACGGGTATTTTTCTTTTTGAGTATCTCTTCTGTTCTGTAGAAGATCAGGAAGGCCCATCAGTTAACATGTGCATTAATTTCTTTTTCATATTCCTTAGATTTCTGGATCAGCTGAAGATCAGTTTTTCGCAGATTTTTATACGTTTTTATCCGTCCTTGTTATGTTTTCATCATTTGTATGACTGCATCTATATTTCTTTTTACACAGTCATAAAACAACTTGGTTATATTGATGGAAGAGTGTATGTATTTGTCTGAAACAGAAAGGATTACAAAGTTGATTTGATGCCATTTGGAAATGGAAGCTCAATTCCAAGAAAACAAAGCAATCTGTTGGAGATATTTCAAAAAGCAAAACATTAATTCTCACTAGCGTAGTTGAATTTCTGGCTTGGGTCTCAAAGAAGTGTCCGAACTCGTCTGTTGGGTGCGCCATTGATTTGTAAGAGACTATTCAAAATAAAGGCCAAACTAGTAGTATTGGGGGTGATTTTTGAGTCTAATCTTAGGTGACGTTTGATTGGGTTTTCCTTCAAGTGGCAATTTTAAGAGAAATGATTGTATAACACTCCTACATCAACATAAGAGGCAGGAACTGCAGAGATTTCCAAACATAAAAACATGTTCGAAAGAGTAGCATGTGGGGCCAACATTTCAAGACGAATGTGGTGCATTATTTGGACCTAGAATTCAATGAAACAATTAATGAGGTTAAATAATTTCATGCACTGTGACCAATTCTAGGAGCTGTAGGTTTCTGTCCATTTTCAATCAACAACTAAAGGGGCCCTTAAATTTGCATGATTTGAATCCTACCTCATAGAGTGAACCCTTTGACGTATACAAGAGAAATTGTTTTCATTTATTGGTTTCTGAAAACCATTTTCTCTATCTGGAGAAAGTTGTATCCCATTCACCGCCCTTACAGCTTATCTTAACGAACCCCGTTTTGGTTCTTGTATATATATATGTGTGTGTGCATATATATGTGTGTGTGTCTATATATATATATATATATATGCTTTTGTAAAAATTTAACCACAACTAGGCCCTACAAAGACAGAGTCAGTTGCATTCCAACTGGACCTGAATTTTAGTTCTTCATTTTTTTCTTTCATAACGAGCTGTTTCTTCAATTGAGTGGTGGAGCCCCGTGTCAC
>CAMOHE010034464.1:0-30469 GCA_946598075.1 Artocarpus hirsutus | reverse complement strand
GAGAAAATAGAGGAAAAATAAAAAATCTTGATTCTAATCCGTTTTTTGTGAAACTGAGTTTACATTCTAGCTAATCTAAGTCCATCTAACTTAGATCGAAGCTTCTCTAGACTTAAAAACTCTTAAATTTTCAAAATAGAAGAAAATTTGAAAAATATAAAAAGTTTTGAAATTTTGAAAACTAACCTTGAATCGAAGCTTGAAAACGTTGTTTTTGTTGTTGAATCTTGTTCCCGAGCCTTCAATCTCCTAAGCCGAAGCTTGAAAATAAAATTTGTTTCAAAATTTAGAGAGAGAAAACGAGAGGGGAAGAGAGAACCGAGAGAGTGAGACGAGAGAGAGAGGAGAGAGAGAGAGTGAGAGTGAAAAATGAGGAGAGAGAGGAAGAAATGGAATAAATAGAAAAGAGGAGAGAAATTAGTTGCACAAGACTGTGTGCAACTACACATTGTTTTCAAATCAAATTACTTTTGTTAAAACTTAAATTAACAATTAAAAACAATTTGGAACAATTAAAAATCATTAAAAGAGTAAAACAATGCAAGGTTACTAAATTTTCACAAAACATTCAAATAAAATTTAAAATACTCATTATGGCACACTAATTCACCATTTAACATTCTAATACTATTTAATTAACTTTGGTGTGTTACAATATTGCAACTATTATTGCAACATTGTATAGAACATCTAATGAAATAGTATTGAAACAACCATAGATTTGTTCAGCAGTGGCTATAAAGGCTTAAGGAAACAATAAACTAAGAATCTGAACTTCCAAAATTAAATATTGAGCAGCTTTATCGTAACCAACGTTGCATCATCTCCAACATCAAGTGAAGCAGTTATGAAAAATGGCTGAAATACTATATAAGAGCTAAAATTTCAACTTTAAATAGTTCATGTAAAGTTGTTTAAATCGTTAAGATCTAAAAGCCTTACTTTGATCAAAATTTAGGGTTCGACCTCTATGTTGTTGTTCTCTAAGTAAAGTTTGCAATAAATAAATTTCCTTGCATACCAATTTCTATGCTTGTACATACATACTCACATAATCATACATCACTCTACATATCATAATCATATAGAACTACCATAAACACACTCTTAAACCATTATTACATGCGTTAATGTCAAAGAAATAAAAACTAGCTCAAACTTAGAGAGAAAAAGAATGGAAAAGTTTAGGATTTACCCTTGTAGAAAATCTTGATCAATCCTTTTGGTCTTCTCCTTTTCTTTTCTTTATTTTGGCTAGTTTATTATAGGTGTGAGAAGTGGAAAATTTTGAGAGAATGGGTAAAGAAAGCCTATGGTTTCTTGGAGGAAATAAGGAGGAGGAATTTTTCTCTCTTGAGAAAATGGAGAGAAGGGAGCAAAAAATGGCCTATTGGAGAAGTAAGAGTCCTTAAATATGTTGGGTTTTGTTGGATTTTGTGATTCAAATAAACAGTGAAAAATTAAAATTAATTCTCACAAAACCATCACATGATCCATGCAATTCGATTAGATTGATAAGAAAATCATTGAATCTTACCAGGATGACAAAAGGGGCAAGATTTCTAGAAAGAAGAGAGTGGGTTTACTCCGGTGACACCCTAACTCAAGCTTTTCATACTTGAGATCGGATTCAAACGTTGTTACTTAGAGCAACGCCCTCTGCATGTATCCACACGAATAGACTCACTCAAAAAATCAAATTGGTGTGCTAGCACCCTCTCCTTACGGTAATTGACTCTTTCTCTAATTTTAAGGTTTTTAATGTTCTTGCCTTTTTGGAATAAGAGAATGCCTTCTTTTTCTTAATTCGGCTAGAAACCCTAAAACAGATATATATATCTATCGACTTGGTGATAGAGTCAGATTTTAACTAGGGTAAACTATAATTCAAATATGATTCAGAGAATCTAGACAATGTCTGTAATTCGAATATGATTCAGAGAATCTAGATAATGTCAGATTCAATAAACTTAGGCATATCTAGTACATTGAATTTGGACATTATCAGGTTTATTGAACTTAGACACAGTAAACTCAAAATTCATTTTTGGTCTGTTCTAAATGTGCGACCTTGTAGGCTCACATAACGTTGGTAGTGGGCTTGAAATTCTGTTTTTGGCCCACAAATTATAAGCAGCCTCTAGCAAGATATTATTATTACCCAAGTTATGTGAATTTCAATAATCCGACATAATCTAATCCACAATAAGTATTAAAGTCATTTTGTCACTGGATACCTTGATTGAACATAAGGCATGGTTTATGTCATCCTCATACTATTCAATTATATTATTTCTCAATCTTAAGTAGACTGATATTGATAACCCTTATCACTTCATTCCAGTATGGCCATACATTTTCCTTTAGTCTAACCTATCGAGGGGCCCATAGATCTTTCTCATAATAAATGAGGGACAAATTCCTTCTTAATCACTCACATTCCTCACATGATTCATTCTATATCCAACAACAATCTATTCCTTCATCCTGTTAAAGATAATATTAGAATGTGTCAAACTATAAAACTTGTCATGTAGGAAACCATGGTGATTTCAGGTCAGAGGACTAGGATAATACTATTGTGATGAGAATCACTTATGACAATTATCCATGTAGTATTCTCATAGCAGGTCGATCCAATACATCATTTCTCAAATATGTAACTATGAGTTGACTTAGTATCTCATACATATGATTAGTAAAACATAATCATCAGTCAAACTCCATTCTAGTCTTTATTTTTTATTATCCCAATAATAATGACCGACTAGGGATAATTATCCCAATAATAATGACCGACTAGGGATAATTTAGAATATAATTCAATTTTTACTTGAGAGTTTTACTATCAAGTCACATACTTGCTAACTTTAGACAGAATTAACTATTCATGTAATTAGAATAAAAAACAATAATGAAAATGCCTCTTTATTAATAAAATTACAAATGAAACAAAATCAATATGTGGTCATTACATAATTGGCCGGGGGCACATCACTAACAAAATAGACTTTGTGCTTCTTAATTTCTTAAGATAATTTGCTAAGCATTCTAAGTGAGCTTTAAGGAGGCAAAAATCTTATTTAAAGAGTAGTAAGTATGGCGCCCATGGCTTAGGAATTAATGGAGTAAAATTTTCCAACAATAAACAAGTCATGTCTACCTTTTGCAAATAATGCAAGGTGAGGTCTCTTTTAGAGACAAGATCCACTTTTTGTCAATCTACTTTGACTTTTGGAGACTTTGTCTCCAAGTTTCTTCAAAACAGATATTTTTTTTGACTGGTTGGGGAGACTAGCTAGCTGTTAGGAGATTTTTGGTTTCGTTCGATTTTGTTCACTATAGTCTAAAACTAATCTATGTATAATTCAATACCAATATAATTCCCTAATCATGTTAAAAAAAAATAGGTTGTTTTTAATCTTCAAATTACTCATAGACTACATAAACATAAATTTGACCTTTTTTTGTATTCTTCCTTAATATTGATGCAGTATTTGACAATGTCAATTCCTAAACTCGAATAGCATTATATTTTTTTTTTACCGAAAATGCTACTTGTGTAACTCCTAATAGGTAGTTAAGGACTTTTTGTACATTAAAGTGTTTCTCAAAACATTATTAACACCATATTGTACTTGAAAATCTTTTAGAGTAAATTTTCAAGTTAATTTACTATTAAAATTTTCATCCGCCTTAGCGGTGTAAAATCAAAAACCAAATTATCTTGCTCTTATGAGCCGTAAAATCTAGCTATAATGTTTAGTATAGAATTTTGGAATTTGTTTTATGTTTCCACAAGTTTTAAAATCATAAATCTTGACATAGAATTTCTAGAAAATCCCTGATCTTAGAATTTAATTTCTGACATAAATTTCGAGGATATTAATTTTGAATGAATCTCTAATAACATTCGTAGATTGCTTATAGTATTTTGTACAACCAAATGTGCTCTAATAAAAAAGACATGAAATTTCACAAGTCTTTAGTAGGATAAGTGTTTGGGTCTTCTAAGAAAAACCCTTAATTTGAATACTTGGATTTTGTCAATATAACTAATCAAATGCTTAATTTTCAGACTAAAATTCTGCTTGGGTTTAGTAAATATATATTGACTTATCCCAAGGCAATATTTCTCTTAGACAATGCACTTTGTCTTACCCATTCAACTTACTATCTATTACCTTAGTTTATAGCTAAGCTTTCTAGCTGAAAGTTTGCAACTATTCCTAAGTTGATTCAATGTGCAAAGTATGACTGAGCTTGTCATACAGTTGTTATCTTATAATTCTTGCCAAAACTTATTCTCATAGGTTCTAAACTTGTACTTCTTATGAGCTTAATGTTGTAGTTATAAAAAAATCCTTAATTAATTATATTTATTAATTACTAGGTTTTTTCAGATACTATAGACCGCATTCAAAAGACGGGCATAATCAATGTGTGAAGATCCTTCCCGATAGGTGCATGTCCCAATAGCCATTAGTAGCACTTTAACTAATAGTGTCATGCCACTTGTCCTCCTCGCATTAGCACACTACCAAGGCTGCCCTAGATCTATTGCTATGTGATTTACTATTTTCCCATGCACTCGTGTGCTCTAAAGAGTCCAACATGCCACGTTATCTTAGTGATCCTGGCCCCAACGTTGAACGAATCCTTGCATGCCACGTGCCTAGAGTATCAGAGCCTATTTTAGCCCCTTTCTTTCTCTTGCCTAGTGTGGGTTTTGTGGAGAATAAATGGTGGATATCAGGTAAGTAACAAAGAGAGAGCTATTCCTAAAGAGAGAAAAATGAAGAAAAAGGAAAAATGTTTTATTTTTATTTTTATTTTTGGGATTTGATTTTATTTTAGCTTTAGGTTTAATTTTTATTTTCCATAAGATCAACAAAGAAGGAATTTATGAACAACAAATGCAAGGGAGAAAAGATGTAGAAGGTGACCTTGGCTCTCCAAATAGGTTCTATTTCCTATTTTTTCTGGCTTCTTTATTTTGTGTTTGAGAATGTTTTATCTATTGTTTTGTGAAATTTTTTTTTTTTTTTTTGTTTATGGAATAGTCTTTTTGTTCTAAGGTTTTGATTTAATAATGCCATGAATGTTTAAATTCACTTATTTCAATTAATTGATGTTCTATTTCAAAATATTTTGAGTACTTCAATTGGTGCTTAATGTTTGTGATTGCCTGACTAAGAATTACATGTTTTGTAATTTAATTACAGACTAAGAAGTGATAATTGAATATGCCTTAATTGAAATACCATGATATTATCATAAAATAGAGACATCTATGAAAATTGTGCAATATTTATGGATTTATTGTTCTTAGTGAATTTTGATAAATTTAGAGTTTTTATAGAGATGTAGGAAACTTGCTTATCAAAATATGATTATTAATGCTTGAGAAAGATTAACAATTAATTTAGGGAGTTCACTAGCAGCATTGGAAATGGACATTAATTAATTTAATTAGAGAATTTGAATAGTATTAATCGAGGTGAAATTAGAAACCCTAGAGTCTTAATTCATTGATTTCTTTTCATATTTATTTTCATGTTTGTTTTTGAATTTGTTTTACTTTATTTCATTTCAACTTATTCTTATTTTTGATTATTCAAATAATATTAGAGTTAATCTACTTTTAGTTATTAATCAATCAAACACAAGCGTCGTGGGACGATACACATACTTAATTTCTATATTACTTGATAACAAAACATACACTTACATATAAATTCCAACAACAAGGATAGACAACCTATTGGTCCATTTACGCTTATAAAGGCTCTGTAAAGCATAAAAAGGGTATGGAGATGCACCGCATGTCACATACACTAAATTAGGGCAAGTGAGAGATTGTTAAGATTTGTGCCTTAAGTATTAAATATTATTGGTGCATTTAATATACATTTGTTTTTCAACAAATAATAATTCTATATTTTCATCTTCAATAGAAAAGTTGACTTATTTACGTTCATATCGTTGCAAACAAAATGTCCATGGCTAATATACAAAATCTTGAATTATGCATATATAGGGTTTATATACAAAAAGATTTGGTTGCAAGATTAATAGTCTAAAATTATAATCTGTAGCATGTGGAATAAAGATAGTAACTTTATTCTTGATAGCTATAATGGGGATCTATGTCTAATTAGGGAGACAGTTTATCTTAACTGTCAAGAGCAAGTGAGGCTCTATGGTAGATATATTGATGTATTAATCTAGGCAGAGATTATACATTGGGCTGGACCTATAGTATTAATTGATTTATTGGTAATTCTGCTTATATAAATCAATTCATTTTGATAACATTAATGTGTGATCTTAATCGTGAAGTAGGTTTGGGACACTATGCTTATAGCTTATGTCTATTAATATACCAAAGGCCAAAACTCTAATGATCGAAGGATTTATTTTTTCATTTGGAGGTACAAACTATATTTTATAAAAGCATTATCCATAGATGCAAAATCTATAATTCCTTGACAATAGTTGATGCTATCTTTTAAATGCATTATTCTAAAAGTTGGAAAAAACAACACCCTGGTCAGCTCGATATATATGGTAACTGGATGAAATTCTCTTTATAACAAATATGAATGAAATTTTTCTAAAAAAGTGAAACAATTGAACTTTGCGACAAAATAGTTAGGAAGGTATGTAATGACTAGAAAAATCCATAAAGTAATAAGTTTGATTAATTAAGGATTTTTTCATAACTATGACGTTAGGTCTATAAGAAAGAATAAGTTTGGAACTTATAAGTTTTAAGTTTCGATATGGATGAAAAGAATTGCTTAAAAGAAAGCACGAAGATTTAAGTAAATTATTGACTTTAGACAAGTAAATTTATTCTTAACGGTTCTAGTAGATCAGTCACCTGATTGGTTACACTAGAGAGAATTCATGTGATTAAGTCAAGGATTACTTCAAAACTCGAGCAATTATTTATGGGCTAAGATTTGTGAAGTTATAGCTTAAATTTCATGATTCTATAATTAGATTAGATTCGTTAATACATAGTACTGTTAAGTGTTATGAGAAATGTAAGAATTCAGTTTAAAGTTAGAAGCTGTCAATAGTGTTTGGGAAATTTAGGAATCTAAATAGCAATTTAATCACGTTTTATAATTATGAAATTTTTTAATTTATGTGTGTTTAGGAAGTCTTAATAATAACAAGAGCTTAGAAATAAATAATGCTATAATTACACAATTTTATACGTGTTATGTATGAAACATATAACAGAATATGATGTTATGATAGTTCACTTAAATAATTAAATGATTCAACAAATTTATGTATGGGTCAAAGTAGTGGCCTTTAGAAGAATCTCAATTAAAAAATAGAAATTGAGATTAATTGATACAAAAAAAAAATTTGTGACCCAGTATATTTATGTGAAATTCCCACATGATGTCAGTTTAAATCAACATCGACCAATAGCACAATGCTATAATCTAGAAATGGTGAGCACAAAGTTTATAAACATGAGATCAAACTCGAGTTTATTGACATCGTGAAGCATGGTAAGAATTTTGTACATCATAATGATTATTGGAAATTCAAGAATTTATAATATCCTATATGTTCACAATTAATAATAATAATAATAATAATAGTAGAAGTAGTAGTAGTAGTAAAGTCAATGGAGTCCATAAGCATTTGTGCGAATATTAAGGCAATGCAAAATCACAAACAAATTAATTTCTGATTCATATTGTGGTTAAGGAAAGTTTAAAAGCATCCATAAATTAGTTGTAGATCCATAAACGACTTTAACTATAAATAGTTTAGGTTTTTTCCCATAATTAGAATTTGATTTAAATTGATCTATAGATAGTCAATTTAAATTGTAAAAATAAGAAATGAATTATGACCGCTACTTATATGTGTGTGTGTGTGTGTGTGTGTGTACGAAAGAGAGAAGTTCGTTCCCCTTACTTAAGGGCAAAAAAATTTTAGAATACCAACATGTTTTAATATTAAAAATGTTTTGATACTAAGTATGAAGATTAACGAATAAAAAATGGTAATAAGTTTATTAGTTAGCATTTTTAATTTTTAGAATCTATGAAAGTTTATTTTGATTAAAAAAAGAAAATAAATCAAATTTTAAGATTTCATCAAAGCTTTTGAATACAGGATGTTATTCTTAGAAAATAAAAGAAATGGCAAACATAGTTTATCACTAATTTTGAAAGACAAAAGTGTCAAAGTTTAGCAATTTAGAATAAGATCATGAGATCCTTAGAGTATGGGTAAATTCATGAAAATTATTTTGTGACAATATGGAGATTTTAGTAATATAATAATATAGCAAGAAAATTAGAATTTTACTTAATTATTTTCATAAAGAAAAAAATGATTACAGTTTTAAAAGTACGACTGTAGGTATAGAGTTTTTAAAGTTTATGGATTAAATTTTGATTGAACCACCTATGATACAGTTTAGATTGTGTAGCCTACAATAGAGTCCATAAATGCAAGTGAACAAAAAAAAAAATCAGACCAATCAGAAAAAGAAATCAGCCAATCATAAGCCCACACACTCTCTCTCTACTTTTTTTCTCTACCCTCTTGCTCTCCTCTAATTGCGGTATAGATTTCATCATTGGTTTTGGACACCTCCTACATCAACAAATAGATTGCGACGAGCCGAGTCCAACGACGTATCGTGTTAACCATGACTCCATTGGAGCAGGTGTAGAAGTCGGTCAAAGCCATATAAATTTCGATGAGATTTCTTAGCTGTCTAACATCCGATCAATGTGATATTTGTTCCTACATGATCACCATGATGAGGAGAGCATGATTCATGCCTCACCTTAACCCAATAGCTGTTAGAGTTCAAACCCATGCCCACCATCGAGCACCGCTATGAGCCACATCAATTTTGATGGTGACTATGATGGACACCTTTGGTCCATTTCGACTCAGAGTAGTGCAAGGATCAAAACCTTCACCTCAATTGCACCCAACTACCGTTGATTGTTAAAGAACAATGAATGCTATCCATAGCTATCATGAAGAGCATTGATTTTACTATTTTTGACAATTTTGATCTAAATTGATCGAAGGGAAACACTCAGAGTAAGACAGGGAATCTTTTCCCTTTTTCATTTTCATGTCTCGATCTCACATTGCTAAGATTGAAGATGTCGTCACAAAGCTGCTGCCACCATCATCATTTTTGTAGCTTTCTAGGGTGGTGAGGTACACCACCACTTGAAAATTGTTCAAAGGGACATGAAAAGCAAAATCCCTCACTCAATTTCAGGTTTTCATCGCCATAAAAAAAGATTGAAATCTCCTATTACCACCACCATTGGACTCTTTGACCCATGCAGTTAAAGGCTATTTTTCATGAAATTGGCCACTCCAATGGACTCGAGAGAAGAGAAATTGTGGGGTGGGGGGGCGCTAAAGTTGCAGCACCCGTTGACTACCATAGCTACCACACGTGGCACCACTGGTGGTTGAACTCTGATGACCTTGGGTTTCATGCTTTTGACCTTTGTTTTGTGATCCGAGACTGGCACTCAACTCATTTCGATGTTCCAAATGCAATGGTGCCCTCCGTATGAACTAATTCCACTTAGTTAAAATCGTTTGGTACCAACTATATATAGATCGAGGTGATGCAGATTGTAGTAACAAAGTCTAAGATGACATTTCCAGCAATGATAAATCTCTAGGAAGCATTTTTAGCCATTCACGATCTCTCTAGGATCATTAACAAGGAAGCATCCTAGGTTGTAGAAGTATCGAGATACAACTAGACTTGCTTAGCTTGGAATCTAGGTAACTAAGATCTCGCCTACAGTATGACCAGTTTTGAAGAAAAATGTTTTACATGTTTTCATAAAAAATTATGAGATACATGATCAATAATATGTTATGCCATGCTATATATGATATATTGTATTATGTTGTCATGATATGCTATGTTGTGTTATGTTAGGATTACGATTTGCTAAATTAGAGCTATGCCATATATTATTTTGTTATGATTATGTCATGAGTAATATGTGATGCATGGTGTATTATAATAAACTGCTTACTCACTTTCAGTTAAGCATGTTTATTTAATGCTAAGTAGTAACATATCATACAACATACATATAATAAGAGAAGTGAAACTAATAAGACAAGTAAAGGGTGTCATACCAACCTCTCGACCTATGGAGAGGCTCCAATTTAGCTCAGTATGGATATGATCTTTGTGTCATTGGAGACATCGTAGACCTTCTTTTAAGAATTGTGCGAATTTGATTTGATCACTCAGGCCCAATTAATAAAAGAAGTTAAGTATTAAATAATTAAGCAAAAAATAAGTTGATATACAAGCTTGAAATGTTCATGCATGTTTTATTAAATGTTTGTCAATATTGTTTTACGAGTTTAACTTCCTATTTGTTATGCAAATGCTTATTTAAATATATTCATGCTGTAGGTTAAGAACGTATCAGTAATACTTGATGGAAAGTGGTGGGCAGTAGATGAGTGGTGGAGATGGGAATGAATACCGTTTACACAAATGTAATATTTTTGCATTTTTATTTTATGAAATTATGCACATTTTTATTTACAAAATTATGTATGCATAAATAAGTATATAGAATTACATAATTATGTACTAAAAACCAAGGTTGTAATTATACAAATTTGGTCTAGAAAATTTTTAGATTTAAAAATATTGTAACAAAAAAGGCAACAAATACAGAATATGTTTTCTTTAGAAGTTTAACATTAAATTGAGAAATGATTTTAAAGAATTTGTTTTATGAAATTATTTTTTATGTCGGGTTCTAAAGGAATGAATCTTAAGAAATTATTATTATGATAATTAATTTTATAAATGTTTTTATTTAGAACTGTTTTGTAATTTAAATTAAGTTATGTTTAAAAAAATAGTTTTAAATAATTATCTTTAAGATTAAATAAAAGATATATGAAATTATTATAATTACATTTGAGAAATTATTATTATGTTACACTTAAAGAATTAAGTCTTATAAAATAATTATTACTTCTTTAGAAGTATTATTTTGAAAAATAAAAATTATTTTTTGTTTAAAAAAAATTATTCCGTTATTTAAGTAATTTATGTTAAAGTATGCATAAGTTCACAATTATGTAATTAAGTAATAGCCATGCAAGTATGGTAATTACAATTGGTATTTAAGTCGGTATCTTGCCATCCCACTCTACGTTATCACATGTTTGCTTTACCATAGTCCAAGTAAGTTAAGTTAATTAAAGGTCAAAATACGTTATGTTAGTAAATAGGTGTTGATATTTCAAATAATGACAATCAAGCTATTGACATACCAAGCACAGTTTTAGGTGTCCTTTCAAGGTTTGACGGCAAGCGTAGCCACCATGATGCATCAAATCACAGGGAGCTGAATTAGGTGTTGACTTCCTAAATGAGCTAAATAGCACCAAGAATTATGTGATAGTTTGGATTGGCACATAGAGATTAACGACACTTGGAGTATGAGTTATTGAAAAAAATTTGGAGCTACAACCAACGATTTGGAAATGAGCCATTGTCGAGACATCCCTCCCTTCTCATCAAAATCTTGCCTCTTTTTTTCACCCTTCATCCCTTTTCTATACCAATTACAGTGATACAAACAAGGTAGATATACTCTACAGAGAAAAGAATCCAGCAATTCCTTTACGACTTGTTTGCTAACTAATGAGCAAAGTTAGCCCTTATGTAGCACATGGGTAGATCTTCACTAAAAGCTGGTTCTATTGGTGGATGGATAACGCCCCTCATTCTACCATGAAAACAAAGAAAGTCATAGTTAAGATATGTGAAGAACAAAAAAACAAAGTCTCTTTCAAAAAAAAAATTACACATGATATGATGACGTTAAGGCACCTTCCCGAAGGATAAATGAGCACCATGCCAGAAAAGAATTTTCACCTGAACCATCAGTGAGGACATCGACATACTGTCTGGAAATGGCATAGAGAATCAGATAGGCATTGCACCACTACAGTGGTGTGACACACCATACGAGTAAGCAAGTATATGTTAAGTAAATAAGAATTATGCACAAATAGTAGAAGTTTTCGATAGGAAAAACTTTATTTTATGTGACCTGATTGACACGAGTAAGGTCTTGAACTCAACATCTATTTGTGATATGCAATAATTACTAACTTAGAAATGTTTAGCAATTTCATGCTATAAAAGTATGATTGATATGTGTATGAATACTATGAATTATGTTTGTTGTATATATTATAAATACAACATAACTTATAAGTGTGATATGAAATCATTGCTAATTAAAGAAAAATGTTTAGCAACTCTATGTGATATGAAAGTATGAATGCCTTGTGTATGTATGATCTAAGTATGAATGATATCTATAAGCAAGATATAGGTATAAATAATATGTGTATGTACGATATATGTAAAAATGGTATGATTTGCTCTATAATTAGTATTATAAATACGATATAGCTTATATGTATCATATAATATAAAATAAACATGCATAATAGGGACTATAAGAAACCCATTAAGAACCTAACCTCCTAGGTTATGGTGAAAGTATAGACTCTATAAAATCAGAATTATGATTAGAATAAATACACAGATCCTTTCAAAAAATTATAATCTATGAAGAAGTCTAGGAAATAAGAGAAAAACTACCTAGAGGTTATAGAGTGTCTATGAGTGGTTGCTTCTAAGGTAGTATCCGACCAAACAGACCCCGCTATAGTGATCTCATAATGAGATATTCCCTCGCCAGCCTACAGTTAATATCTATGCATACACATACATACATTGGTAAATGAATAAAAGCAATAAGTTATGTGGATCGGTTGAAACACCATCCTACAATAAATCAAGATACTATTAAGTAGAAATTTTTGAATCAAGGTTGCTTCCACTAACCCAAGAGATGTAACTAATGCCACAAGAAAGTTATATGATAATAAGAATGATGATACATTATCATTAACTTATCTATTCAAGAATACGGAAGGAAATGACTTTAGATTGATTAAATAACTGAGTCACTTTGATAGAGATATTTAGCCTAAATGGAATAGGGAGAACAAGAGGAACCATTAGAAATTCCTGAACAAATGACACAATCTACCATATGATTTAATGGCATCTAGTCATTAACAGGCAGAGATGTAGTTTAAGACAAGTAGATAGAGACATTTACTTAAGGTAGCAAATAGGGAACTTTAAGGGAGTAGTAGATTTTCCCCCATCCAAATTTTCAACCTAACAAGACCACCTCAAGTAGATATGGTCCCTCTCTAGGCTATGAAGTCTTTAGATAGACATGAGTTATGGATTAAGTAAGATCAGAGACCTTAGACGTAAACAAACCCCCACTTATAAATGGCAATTAAGAAATATGAATGTAGGGTTAAGAAAAGCCTTTTAACCAGTTAAGAGTTGCCACGTTGAGGATAAATCCTCTAGGATTTATAGTAAAGCAAGCTAATAAGAGTATCACTTTATCTTTACAAGAGAATTTAAATACTTAACAGATGTATGGAACAACCCTAAGTTATTTTTATTAAGAAAATTAAAAGTGTGCATAGTGACGTAAAATAAGTCTGACTATGACATCATCCAAATAGTAGAATTTTGTGGGACTCATAACAAGAGACATCTAAAGCTAAAGCTATGAAGTTCATGATGTGTCCTTCAAGAAACGATAGAATGGTTGAGTGACCTTCTTTGGGAGTATCGACATGATCTTCCTAATATGTGTACAGATAGTGAACTAAGATGTCTAGCTGACATGATTAGTAAGTTTAAGAATAAGATATTGAGGCTTGGGACATAGCGGCGGTTTAACGGCCATTTATACGCCCTTTTCGACACTGATGAAAAGGTGCTCTAATGTCAAGTAAGAGATAAGATACAGGAAGGATGACACATGAAGTGTCCACCAGGTAAGTTAGCATATTTGAAGTTAGTTTTATAGGCACATCTCAACAGGAGGAATCAGGCAATAGGCAGGTAAGGCTTATTAAATGCTCTTCTGGCCTCTATAGGACCAATGAGATTTGTTAGTTGTCGAGTTAGAGTATACTACTAATAGAAATTGTTTATCAAACACAAGAATAAAATGCTACATGTAACACTTTAGAATTATTATGACACATTAGAGCATGAATTTCAAGTAAGATTCTAAGAATAGTTGTCAAGCCCATATTTTTCACCTAAAGGATAGATGAACAAGAGGTAAAAAAATTGGTAGATTTCTTCCAGATGGAATTTCAAATCCATCAAAACCAATAACTCATAAGTATACTTCTTAGGTATTTTTTCCACATTTTCCTAGCCATAGACCAAAAAAAAAAAAATGTAATGCTTTATATAAAATACCCAACAGAGTCAAAAAAAGATTTCCAGTTTACCTATCCCTTTCCTAGAAAGAAAACCCTTTAAAGCTCAAGGTTTAACATCAAGGATTACATTAAGAATGATCTAAAGGTAGTCAATAGAACTACAACCTATAGACAGGAAAATGTAAAGATCATGATATCAGGCGATATAACCCATAATCTAGGACCATTAACAGGAGTCGTTGCTTCGAATTATTAATAATAGTACTTGATTATAGTTTGTCTTCGACTCTACAATGAGAAAAAGTAGAAGTTAGAGGCTGTCTAAGAAGGCTTTTGAAGCCTAAAACACAATGCTTACTAGAAGTTATAAGAAAGCTTTAGAACGACATAGGACATTAAAGTAGTCTTGAAAGGAGGAACACACAGCTAGCTACAAATACGAAATCCACATATAAAAAGACTGAGACACTTCATGAACATTTTTGCAATGAAAACAAGATTGACTAGAACTCCAAATGAGAGATAAACCATGCAAAATGATGGAAAGACCACAAGATGACATAAGCATGGATTATGTTGTGAAACATAAAAAGTTAGTTAAAGCTAAAATGACACATAATTTTCTAAAAAAATAGTTACTCGAAAGACTAGAATTACGATCTTAAAGTAGATAGAATGTAGACAAGACTCTAATAACTTTTTATAGGTTAAAAGAGATAGTATAGTTTTGCTTTTCTAGAAGAGAATGCCCCACTCAGTAGCACGAGATTTAGATTTAGAATGATTTTCTACCTATAAAAGGGTTGTGAGAAGGGTTAAATCACCTAAACTTAAGGTATGCTATTGTAACATGTTTTAGATTCTAGAGTAAGTATAAGTAAAGAGAATCAATAGTACGATTTCATAACTAAGAGATCCTGTCCACCCCAAAACTTAGTATTACAAAGAAACTTTTTGCAAAAAGAAAGATGAGCCTCTAACTTACCCTTAATTATTTGAAGAAAACTAGTCATAGATACACTAGTTTTGATTAGAAATAGCCAAAATGTTTAAGATGATCAAGTAAAAGCTAAAAAATTTCTCATCACCAACAGAGAGGCCACAAAAGAAAAACTATGAGAGACCTCACGAATGGGAAAAAAGGGGAACGAATCCCTTTTCTTGCATCCTAAGAAAAGTGAGACACGTGTAAGAAAAACATGAAAAGACAAGCTAAGTTATGAAAACCCTTAAAATTTGTAGACTAAGTACACAAGTACCTTGTAGACTATCATGAATAAAGCACTAAAAAGATGGACTTTTTGGCCAGTCCCCATGTACTAGATCATAATCTCGATAAAAACACATAACCTAGAATACAAAGAATGATTAGTATTGGTCCTAGACCAGGAATAAGAATGCTTAAGAAAAACATGACCATATTCTTGATAACTTAGGGGAAAATAAATAAATAAAAGAAGCCCCACAAGAATAAATTATGAAGCAATAAGGCACCCCTAGTTTATCCTAATTTTTGAGGATGAAAATTTTATAAGGTGGCTAGATTGTAATGACCAAAAAAACTTATACAATAATAAGTTTGATTAATTAAGGTATTTCCATAACTACGGTGTTAAGTTTATAAGAAAGCATAAGTTTAGAACTCATAAGTTTTAAGTTTTGACATGGTTTATGAGAAATGCTTAAAAGAGAGCATGAAGATTTAAGTAAATTATTGACTTTAGACAAGTCAATTCACTCTTAACGGTTCAAGTAGATCAATCACCTGATTGGTTGCACCCGAGAGAATTCATGTAATTAAGTAAAGATTTACTTAGAAACTTGAGCAATTATTTACAGGTTAAGATTTGTGAAGTTATAGCTTAAATTTCATGATCCTATAATTAAATTAAATTTATTAATACATAGTACTATTAAGTGTTATGAGAAACTGTAAGAATTCAGTTTAAAGTTAGAGGGCGTTAATAGTGTTTAGGAAATTTAGGAATCTAAATCACGATTTAATCACAATTTATAATTATGAAATTTCTTAATTTACATGAGTTTAGGAAGTCTTAATAGCAACGAGAGCTTAGTAATAAATAATGCTATAATTACACAATTTTATGCGTGTTATGTATGAAACATATAACGGAATATGATGTTATAATAGTACATTTAAATAATTAAAAATAATTATTTAGTAAGCTAAACTAACTTCTAATGATTCAACAATTTTATGTATGAGTTAAAGTAGTGGCCGTTACACAAATCTTAATTAAAAAAATCAAAATCAAGATTAATTGATAAAAAAGGAATTTCTAACCCAGTACAATTATATGAAATTCCTACATGATGTCAGTTCAAATCAATTTCGACCAATAGTTTAACACCATAATCCAAAAGTGATGAGCACAAAGTTTATAAACATAAGATTGAACTCGACTTTATTGAGATCGTAAAGCGTGATAAGAATTTTCGATGTCATGATGATTATTGGAAATTCAAAAATTTATAATATCTTATACGTTCATAGTTAATTATTTACAAATATAAATAATTATGTGAAAATAATAATAATAATAATAATAATAAAGCTAATGGAGTCCACAAGTATTTGTCCTAGTCTTTAAGGCAAGCAAAATCACAAACGGATTAATTTCCAATTCATATTGTGGTTAAGTGAAGTTTGAAAGCATCCATAGATTGATTGTAGATCCATAAACGATTTTTATTATAAACATTTTGGGCTTTTTGCCCATAATGCACAAATTATGCTAAGTTTAGAATTTGATTTAAGTTGATCTAAACAATTTAAATTGTAAAAAGAAGAAATGAATTATGACCTTTAATTTTATATATACGTGTGTGCGTGTGTGTATATAAGATAAGTTCATTCTCTTTACTTAAGTGCAAAGAAATTTTAGAATACCAACATGTTTTAATATTAAAAATATTTTTACGCCAAGTATGAAGATATAACTATTAAAAAAAAACATAAGCAAATAAATATTTTATTTATTAGCTAGCATTTTAAATTTTTAGAATTTTTGAAAGTTTATTTTGATAAAAAAAAAAAGAAATCAAATTTTAAGATTTAATCAAAGCTTTTGAATACAAAATATTATTCTTAGAAAATAAAGGAAATGGTGAGCTGGTGAGCATAGTTAATCTCTAATTTTGAAAAACAAAAGTGTCAAAGTTTAACATTTCAAAATAAGATTATGAAATCCTTACAGTATGGGTAAATTCATGAAAATTATTTTATGACAGGATGGAGATTTTAATAAGATGATAATATAGAAAGAAATTTAGAATTTTATTTGATTATTTTTAGAAAGAAAAAAATTATTACAATTTTAAAGTACGACCATGGGTATAGAGATTTTAAAGTTTACGGATTAAAATTTGATCGAATCACCCATGATACATTTAGACTATGTAGCCCAGTTGACTCATGCAAGTATATATGATCGCACATAATAAAGTGATGTATAGAGTTGTCGATCCACAGGGATTATGTTTAATTTTTAGCTAATTACCAAAATTAGATTAACTTGACAATTTTTTGAATAACTAAAATTAAAATAAAAGAAAATTATAAAATAAACAAAAATTTAAAATACAACTAAAGCTAAAATGAAAATAAAATAAACATAAAATGAAAACTAAAAGTAGAAGCTATAAACTAAAATAAAAATAAATGATAACAAAGCATGCCTACAGGAGCTATTTTAGCAAGTTTTAATTATGCTTGGTAATTGCCTAGATTAATAACAAATCAATCTTTCTCGATATATTGGAAAAGAAACTCACATGTCTCAATTTTTCCTGTCCCATGTACTCAATTGAAAAATATCCAAAACAATCAATTCCAATATTTCTATTCAAAATCAATTACTAAAGGTTCATCAAGCATGTTTTATTAATTAGCCACAAAGAAAATCATAAGTCTCCCAACTTTATCATTTCTAGGTTGTATTTCCTAAACTCACATCTAGAATCCTCTTTTCCTAAGTACTCATCTTAAATGCAAAATTAACTTATTGGTGATGAAGCAATTAGAGGTACTAAACTTAAGGAAATACAAATAAATGTAAAATATAAATCAACTTGTCTTAATCCATGATAATAAACCAAACACAATATCAATTTGGGTCTATAGCCTTCTAGACTAAGAAACTTAGTCACACATTATCACAAATAAAAGTAAACAACACCAATAATCAAACATTCTTAGAATATGCAAAGGTTTAGAGAATAAAAATAGGAAAAAGTCACCAAATTTTAGTGTTACAAGCTCCAAAACCTCTCCCTAAATTAGTTCTTCCTCCTTTTTTTGAAGCTCCAAAATACCTTCTTGAATGGTGTTTACAAAGATTAAAAATAAAATCCTAAAACTAAAAATATTAAATAATAAAAGTAAACAAAGATAGGGCCTCAGGCACTATGCAAAAACTCCCCTAGAGCTGCTTCAGCCCTCTCTTTCTTTCTCCCCATGCCAACAGCAAAAAGGATGGCATCAAGAGGGCTTTTGATGCACGCTGACAAGTGGCAGTGTTGCATTAGCTACTAGGTAGATTTGGTGATGTGGCAGCATTTGGTTGGCTTAAGTTGAGGGTGCATGTGTGCGGGCAAGAGATGTGAAGTAGCAAAATGTAGGCGCTAGGCAATTATGGCCGACAGTTGCTCCACGTGGCACAACGTCATTGGCAAAGGGCAGCTCTAATTGTGCTGGAGACACGCTTCGGTTGAAAGTGTGCACCGCGTGCACATCTAGTTATTGAGTATTTGAGAACACGGTCCAAATGGAAATGCTTGGCCATTTTGTAGTCATGCACCAAGACTTCATTTCTAGCATTGTTGAATTTGAATATTTCTTCTCTTTTTGACCCCAAATTGCTCCTAATTCTTATTTTATCTGCTATCACCTATATACCTACATAAGTAAGGATAAATAAAAAAATAAAGAGGGATGATGATGATGATAATAATAATAATCACAATTAAAATAAAATGTAAAATATATAAATATAAATATAATTAAACAAAATTAAATAATAATATCAAGAACATATAAAAAATATATGCACTCAAGGACATAAATAACTTTTTTCTCATAGAATTATCAATCCCACAATAGATTCTATAAATACAAATGCCCAAAAAAATAAGCCAATCATAAGCCCACTCTTTCTCTCTCTACTTTCTTTGTTTACCCTCTATCTTCAAACTTTGGTATAGATTTCAGTGTCAGTTTCCCAACGCTTCCTACACTAATAGATAGATTACGATGAGCCGAGTCTAATGACATGCCGTGCCGACCATGACTTTGCCAAAGCAAGCCGCAAACGTAGGTCAAAGCTGTAGAATCATAACTTTCTAATAAGGTTTCTTCACCGTCCAACATCCGATCGACATGATTTTTATTCCTACATGACCAGCACTAATCAACTCAAGAGGTGGGAAAATAAAGGGAAGCTAAAGTTGCAGCACCTACCAACAATCGAAGCCACTACACGCACTATAGTGTATGGCTAGACAATAACGACCTTAGGTTTTGTGCTCTTGACCTCCGTTCAGTGATCCGAGACCAGCTTCGACTCATTTCAATGTTCTAAACGTGATAGTGCCCTCCATTGAACTAATTCCACTCTATTAAAAATCATCTGTACCGACTACACACAGAAGGAGGTGACACAAAGCAGAGTAACAGAGTCCCAATTGACGTTTTCAACAATGATAAATCTCTAGGAAGCATTTTATCCATTCATGATCCCTCGATGACCATTAATGTGGAAGCTTGCAAGATTGTAGAGCTAGTGAAACACAACTGGACCTGGTTAGCTCCCAATCTAGGTAACTAGGATTTTGCCATGCTATGTATGATATGTTGTATTATGAACAATTTTGAAGAAAAATGTTTTACATGATTTCATAAAAAATTTTGAGATGGATGATTAGTAATTTGTTATGTCATGCTATGTATGATATGTTGTATTACGTTAAGTCATGATATGCTATGCTTTATTATGTTAGGAGTATGATTTGTTAAGTTAAAGTTATGCCAAGTATTATTATGTCATGATTATATCATGAGTAGTATGTGATGTCTATTGTATTATAATATACTGCATATCCACTTTTCAATCAAGCATGTTTATTTATGTAATATTTGGTGCTATGTATTAACATGTCATGTTGCGTATACATAATGTGACAAGTGAAACTAATAAGACAAATTAAGGGTGTCATACCAACCTCTCGGCCTACGAAAAGGCTCCAATTTAGTTCTATACAAATATAATCTTGGTGTTGTTGGGGACTTAGCGAACCTTAATCTCTCGAGGATTGCATGTAGCCTGTGTAATAACTCAGGCCTAATCAGTAAGATAAGTTAAAGCTTAAATAATTAAGCATAAAACAAGTCAATAAGCAAGTATAAAATGTTCATGCATGTTTTATTAAATATTTTTCAATGATGTTTTGCAAGTTTAACTTTGTACTTACTGAGCCAAAGCTCATTTAAGTATGTTCATGACGTAGATAAAGAACTTGTCAACAACACTTGATAGACAATGGTAAGCGGTAGACAAATGGTGGAGATAGAATAGATCCTACTTATGTAAATGTAATATTTTCGCAATTTTATCTTACGAAATTATATGCATTTTAATTTTATGAAATTATGCACATTTTTATTTACAAAATTATGTATGTATAATATGTAAATGAAATTATGTAATTATGTACTAAAACCATGGTTGTAATCATACAACCTTGGTCTATGGAATTTTAATATTTAAAAATGTTGTAATAGAAAATACAATAAATACAGAATATGTTTTCACTAGAAATTTAACATTGAATTAAGAAATGATTTTAAAGAATAAGTTTTGTGAATATGTCAGGCTCTAAAGGAATGAATTTGAAGAAATTATTATTACGATAATTAATCTCATAAATGTTTTAATTTAAAAATGTTTCGTAATGTAAATTAAGTGATATTTTAAAAAGAAAGAATTTTGAATGATTATATGTTTGTTTAAAAGAAAAGATTCATGAAATTATTATAATTATATTTAAGAAATTATTATTGTATTAGATTTGAAGAATTAAGTCTTAAGAAATGATTATTATTTCTTTCGAAGTATTATTTTTATAAATAATAATTATTATTTCATTTAAAACAAACAATTAACCTATAACTTATGTACTTTACATTAAAATATGTTTAAGTTCGTGATTATGTAGTTAAGTAACGGTTGCGTAAGTAGGATCATTACAAGCTAAAATGCAACTTGTTCTTAAGTTCATTGTGGTTAACCTTGGCGACACATGTAACACAAAAGATAATAGATAAGACTAATTGGAGTCTCAAATCCTAATTAAATTTGAATTTTAAGAATAATTCATTATTCATAATTATTTAAATTAGATAATTTTCATCATGATATTATTATAATTCAAATTGGAATTATTGAATTGGAAATATTTTGGATAATAGAGAAATAACAATTTCTATTTTGATAAAATGGAAAAAAAAATAAGGCGGCCCATTATGGGCATGTGGCACTAGCACCACAGGGAATTTCCTTGTAGTCGTGGACTACATGGAACTTTCCTATAGTTGGCGCCTACTGTTAGGTTTCTTAGGAGACAAGTTTGTCAGGTTTTCCAATTTGAAAAGAATACCTCCTACTATAGTCTATAAACAAAGACCTTGAGTCGCCATATTTTTTTACTCCCTAAGAGCAAATTTTAGCAAGAAAATTTCTTGCTAAGCTTTAGCAATTTACCCTCTTTAGTTCTTTAGTGGTTGGCATGAGAAACCCGAAGTTAAGCTTTGCTTTGTTGTGCCCACACACTCAATGATCCATTGAAGGAGAATAGTATTGATGATCAGATGGTGGAAATTGCAAGGTTTTCTATTGCAGTGATTGGTTTTTGCTTTTTAGAGGTAAGTACTATATTATGTTATAACTTACTTTTCATAACATAAGTTAGCATCTCATTTTATAAAAATTTTAAATTTCCACTATGCAAATATTTCTATTCTTTTAACATTACTTGGTTTAGATGGAATTATATATCAAATTCTTTCACAGATCTCCTTTACAAAATGGTGTTATTAAAATAAAATATAGGCATCATGTTGAAACTGCTTGTTCTCTTTTATTGTCTGCTTATGTTTATAGTAAATTTTTGGGAGAAGCAATTCTTACCCCACTCATTTGATCGACAGAATTTTCATTACACAGAACAAAGGTTTGTCACCTTTTGATAAATCGTATGGTCATGCTCCTTATTACTCATCCTTGAGTGTGTTTGAATCAACTTATTTTGTCATTTTACCTCATGTTGAGTCTTTTAAATTGTCCTCGTGGTCCGCTATTTTTGTATAAATACTTATAGTGCAAGTCAAAAGGGATATCACTATATTGTTAGCTAGTCAAAATTTATATGTCTCTCATCATGTTAAATTTCTTGACCATAAACATTTATTTACAATTCCTACCAGTTCTCAAAATATGACGAACTTTGATCTTATTTGAATTAATCCTTTCACTCTTGATATTGATATTGTATCACCCCTTGTTTCGCGCTCACATGCTCTCAATTCAGATCCTAACTTTGACAGAATTCTATTGATAATTCAACTACTCCTACTTTGATTCCCAATTCACATGTTGCACCATCTTCTCCTATGTTTATCTAATCACCTCTTAAGGTTGTAGCTTCTCCTCCTGCTGGTCATGCATGTATTTGTAGGTCCACTCAATTATCAGATTTTGCGTACTCTTGTTATTCTAGCTCTTTTGTTTGCCTTTTAGCTTTTATTCCTTGACTTTCTAAGCCTTTTTCCTATAGAGAGACAGTTTGTGACCAACTTTGATAATAGGCCATGGCTTAGGAACTTGTTGCGATGCACCAGGCACACACTTAGGATTTGGTACCTCTTGTGCCTGGTAAAAGAGCCATCGATTCTAATTGGTAATTATGTCTGAAGGATCTATTGAAACATACAAAACCTGGTGGGTTGCAAAGGGATATTCTTAGGAGTAAGGCACAAATTATAAGAAGAATTTGCTCTTGTTGCAAAAATAACCATGACAATCATCAATCTCTCAATTCTATTAATATCCGAGGTGATTTTATTTATAAATATGCTCTAAACCTCTCTCATTTCTCCATCTTTTCGTATCCCCAAAGCCGAAACTCTGCTCAATTTTCCCTAGAACATTTCAATCTCCTTTTGCTGCGATTTCTTCAACTTCAAATAATTTAATCACTTCAAAAGAGTACTTCTGTGAATTTGTGGTGTGTGTAGTGGCTTTGTTCGAGGATTTCTTCCACTTTCAACTTCAAAATAAGTTTTGGTCTCTTGTATCTAGATTCTTCATTTTTACTTGAATTTTGCTTTTCTCTGGTCTAAAGAGTCCAGATTGTTCCTATTGATGATGTCTGAGTACGTTTGAGCTCTTCCTTTGGCATTTTCAATCATGTTTGGCCATTTTCAATTTTGGGTTTTATTAAACTCCTTGAACCTAGGACCGAGTTCATACTCAGGGCGACACCCATAGGTATAGTCATTTAATTTCGTAAGTAACTGTGCCCATTTTGTTTACTGCTGCATAGAGAAAAATGACGGCAAGAGTACTGTGTGAGTAGCCAGCAGGGACATCATAATGCATTATAAGCCAACTGACCTATCGAGCATATCTAGTCGTGCTTTGGTTTCCGATCTTAAGGAATCAACCGTCGAGGAGGCTCAACTCAGGGCCCAGCATCGCCGTTATCTATGTAAGGCAACATTTTCAACTCTTGAGCCCCAAGACATCATGAAGAAAATTGCTGAGTATGAGGAAGAACCTAATCCAGTGGACAACAGCGGCAGCTCGGAAACAGTTAGCACAATGGATGACCTTCTAGAAGAGATTCTAATGACCTCGAGGCTGAGAACTCGCATCCCGTCACCTATTTGGTTAAAAAGGTGGAATTGTTGGTTGCTGAGTTCTAATCCAAAGCGCGCCACGAGGTTATTAGTAAGAAATTCCAAGGTTATACTTTCTCTCCTGATTTGGGTACATTATGCCAGGTCCCAAGGATAGAGCCTCTGATCCTCCTGAGGGCATTATAGGTGTATATATCAACACTATATTGTGTGGCGTCTTTCTGCCCTATCCCCTTTTCACAAGAGAATCTTTAACGAGTTGGATATAGCTCCACCACTCCATCCTAATGGCTGGAGGATTTTGTCGAGTACTTGACTGCTTTGGATGGTACATTTGAAGGTCGAGCTTACTGTTCATGAGTTTTTATACTTGTATATGATCAAGTCAATTCGCAAATACCCCAGCTTCTATTATTTTAGATCATACCCAAAGATAGGAGATCTCATAGCGGGACCCCTCTGCTTAACACACGACTAGAAAGAGTCCTTTAATTTCTTAAAAGGGTGCTTGCCACAAGCATTTCATCGAGAGTGGAGTCCCTATAGTAGTCTGATGTTGATTTTCTTTTCATGGTCGGTGTGCATACTCTTCACTTTACTCTTTCATTTCATGTTTTTTTTTTTTTTACATGTTCATGCCTATACTAACAATACTTCCTGCAGCTATCTCTCCACCGCAACTTAGCCTTAACGAAGATGAACTTGCTCATATTAAGGCCTCCTTCATGGTTACTAAAAAGGCTCAGGTCGCCTGCAACTACACAGTTACAAGTAGTCAAGTGCTGTGTAGAGTTGCCGATCCTATAAGGATTATGTTTAATTTGTATTAAGTATTAAAATTGATTGGCTCTAAAATTATTTGGCTGATTGGATATCTTAATACATAAAAGAAACAAACGAAAATTACTAAACAAATAGAATAAAGTAACGAAAAAAATAATTGAAATTACTAGAATATCAATTTCACCATAATCAATCCATGCTTTTATTATGAAGTGAGTCTCATAATTAATGAGTCAAAAAATCATAATTAACCTAATTACCAATCCTGAGCGTTAAATTAGATTATATGTCCAAAAACTCGATTCTAATTTCCCTATCTAGAACCAAGTAGTTAATATTCATTAAGCTCTTGTTCTTCTAATGACTATAAAGAAACTATAAATCTCCCAATCTTATTGTCACTTAAAATGCATTTCTTACAATTCATACATGATATTTCCCTCTCCCGAGTAGTAAACCCCAAATATTAAAATTATTCAAATCATTAGCCAAATAAACTAGAAGCATTAAGTGTAGGAAAACATAAATAAATCATTAAAAACCACTTGGAATATTTACAAAGCTCTAAAAAAAACAATTATTCCATAACAAAAATTAAACAAGCTAAAATTAAGGGTTCAATATTTACAAATTATAAAAGTAAAAAACAAAAGAGGAATGAAAAACCCAGTTTGAAGTTGTCAAAATATTTGTTTTCTTTTTTCTTTTCTTTTTCATTTATCTTCCTTTGGAATGAGCCCTCAAAATGCCCAAGAAGAGGGATTTTTGGGCACTGTTCTTTCCAAAACGGGCATGTTCTCCATTGGTGATTTTCCCCTTCTCCAAGAAATTGAGATTCTGCCTTCCCATCAGCTCGCTAGTGGAGAGAACGTAATGCGTGCTTTAGGGTTTTTGCACGCCAGACAAGTGGCAAAGCATGGTTGATTGTTGGGCCGAGCTGCGGACATGTCATGCTGGCATTTGGTTGGGATCGAGGGAGCATAGGATACAGAGCAAGGTGCGAAGCACGGAATCACTCAAGATAGAGATGGTGGGGGACAAGGAGTGACACATGGCGAGCTGCGAGAGGGAGACGGAATACTGCGGTTTGGCAGAGACGTTTGAGCGTCGGGGGAGGGCCTGCACGCGCTCATCTAAGCCTTCTCGTGTCAATCCAATGGCTTCAAGATGAGTACTGTGAGTGTTTTACTCGCACGTTGGTCTTTGTTTCGCCATTATGTTAAATTTGAAATTTTACTCTTATTTTGACCCTAAATGGCTCCAAATTCTCATTCTAGCCCCTATCATCTATACACCTACACAAGTAAGGATTAAAAAATAAACGAAGGGAAAATAACATGAACAACAACAACATTAATAATAATAATTATAAATTATTATTATAAAATTCAATTCAATAAAATCAAATAAAATTAACAAAAAAATAAAAAGCAAAGTACACAAAAATAAATAAAATTGAATAAAATTAAATAAAAATATTAAGAACATGGTAAAAATATGTACATTTAAAGACATAAGTGGCTTTATTTTTATAGAGTTATCAGGCTCAGGTCATATAACACACTTGTGACTTGGATCAACCAATTCTAGATCGGCTTGAGCAATTAAGTTGTCCCTTTATCCACTGTAGCAGGGTCCAAGGAGGAAATCAGTGATCAATCAACTTCTCAATAGCTAGCTTTTGTTATTACTCTCAATAATGACGAGGAAGAACAAGGAGGTATTAGTGTTGTTCTTATTCCTGCATGCAATTTAATTTTGAAAATTATTTTTAAGTGTAAGTGACAGGCCTGTTACGTTGGGGATGGACATGGTGTCAAAGTACAAGGATCAAAAGAGGGCTAGAGGAGATTTTTCTCAAGAGGCTGAGAAGGATCAAAGCACAAGGTAGATGACTAGAACCTCTGGATCCGACAAGTGACCTCCCAAAGTCTTGAAAGGCCTAGTTCCTCGATGAAAGGCGCACAAGACAGTGCCCAACCTTTATCTCGGCTACCGTCTTCACCTTCGTGCACATCTCATCTGCTTCAAAGTTTGCAAAGAATAAAAAAGCGCAACAAGTGTCCACGCAGCTGCCAAATGACCTAGCGTTCGTCGAAAATGTTCTTTCCTTGACCTTTTTATTATAGTACCAAGATGCTCTTTGTTGGTATGCGATCTGTCTAATCTGTGCCTATAATTTATTTTCTTCTATAAGGTCTAGCTTAGTGTCCATCAGTTCCTTGTTGGTTACCTCATTGTAGCCAACCACTCTACTGCTCAGTGTGGTTAATTATACTTGTATTACTGCCTCCATTCCATAGGCCATAGATAATAGAGTCTCTCCTATGGATGTCCTAGCTGTGTTCCTATAGGCGTAGAGAACTTTTGGTAGCTCATTTGCACATGCCCCTAAAAATTGGTCGAGCTTCTTTTTAAAGGTGAACTTAAGTACTTTGTTAACTACTTCGATTTGCCCATTGCTTTGAGGGTAAATGATAGCTAAGAAATGTTTGTTTATTTCAAGTTAGTCACAAATTTCTTGGGTCTTGACATTATCAAACTATTTAGCATTGTTTTAGACTAGGGAATTTGGAGCGCCAAACCGACAGACGATGTTGTTCCATATGAAGCTTGTACATTTGGCTTCGGTAATTATGGTCAAAAGTTTAGCCTTTGCCCACTTTGTGTAGTAGTCCATGGTGATGATCACATATTTGTAACCTCTAGGTATGTTGTGTGATGGCCTGATAATGTTTATCCCCCATTTAGTAAAGGGCTATAGGTTGATGGCAGATGTAAGGAGCTTGATGGGCGATCTAGAGATTGTGGCAAATCACTGACATTTTTCTCACTTCTTTGTATAGTCTATTGCCTTTTTCTTCAAAGTCATCCAATAGTATCCTTGACGTAAGACCTTATGAGCTAGTGATTTCTGCCTGGTATAGTTTCCATTAACTCCTTCATGTATCTCTTTTATCATGTTTTGAGCTTCTTGTTTATCTAAGCATCTAAGTAATAAGGTAAAGTTTCCAAGGCGATAGAGGACATCGTCATAGATGACATACCTTATGCACCTATACTTAATACTATGTGCTTTAGCTTGATCATTAAGCAAAGCTTCGTTCATCAAGAAATTATTATCTGGTGCCATCTAGCTTTCCAACAATATGACTTAGTAGACGTAAACCAATTCCTATATTGGACTGTGGATTATCAGAGGAACTCGAAGGGGATGACTTTGAGGAGTAAAAAACTTTTGTTGTTGCGAGTCTTGTTAGCCATCGACATTGCTATTATTTGCTTAGGGTATCCTTACCCCTGTTTAGGTAGACTGCCATTTGTTTAACCTAGCCTTCATAGTCTTTAATGATCTAATTTACCACGATCTATGAATTGTTGTAGACAATGACCAAGCTTACACCCATATGCTTTGCAAGCCATAGCCCTGCAAGAAGTGCTTCATATTTGGCCTTGTTATTTAATGCCTTAAATTCGAAGCAAATCGCCAATGTGAATTTATAATCCTTGAGGCCGATAGGATTATGCTAGCTTCTGCCCCGTGCTTATTTCATGACCCATCTACATAAAACTTCCATCTTAGGAGCTTAGGGTATACTTCTATTTCTATAATGTATGGTCGAGTCGTAAATTCTACTACAAAAGTTAACCAAGGCTTGAGTTTTTATAGCTGTTCTTAATGCATACTGAATGTCACACCCGCTTAACTCCACTGCCCACTCGAGTAAATGACCTAGCATGTCCAGTTTTTGGAGCACCAGCCTTAGAGGGTAATTGGTGAAAACTTCTAAGATCTGCTCCACAAAGTAATGTTTCAACATTTTGACCGTGATGATCAATGCTAAAGCTAACTTCTCCATGTCAGTGTATCTAGTTGCAGCATCTAATAGGTGCTTGCTGGTGTAGTAAACTAGTAGTTGTACCTTGTTTTCTTTGCAGATAATGACCGAGCTAACTACATGTTCTGAAACAACAAGGTACAGATACAATTTCTCTGCGGGTAATGCCTTTGAGAGAATGGGTGCTTGCCTGAGGTGATCCTTGAGCTATTGAAGAGCCTCCTTACATTCCAAAGTCCATTCAAATGGCTTTGCCCCTATAAGGGTTTTGAAAAAAGGAATATACTCATCTGTGGCTCTAGATATGAAACAATTGAGGGCAGCTACACATCTAATGAGCATTCGAACTCTTTTGGTCTCTTTAGGGATTCCATGTCAAGGAGCGCCTTGATCTTCTTGGGGTTGGCCTTGATTCTGCATTGGTTTACCATAAAGCCTAAAAGTTTACCCAAGGCCACTCCAAAGGCACACATCTATGGATTAAGCTTCGTTTTATATTTCCTTAGAATTTCAAAGTCTTCACCCTTTTGAAAGATTTCTTACTTTTAACGAGCATATCGTCCATATATACTGCCATGTTATGGCCTATTTGGTTCTCAAACATCTTATTGACTAAGCTTTGGTATGTAGCTCTTGCAATCTTGAGCTCAAAAGGCATCTTTCAGTAGCAGCACAAACCTTGGTCAATAATAAAGGCTGTGTGTTCTTCATTTGGGCCATACATGGGTATCTGGTTGTACCCAGAGTATGCCTCCATAAAGCTCATCAACTTGTGGCTTGCTCTAGCATCAACTAATTGATCTATCCGAGGCAAAGGAAAACTATACTTAGGGCAAGCCTTGTTTAGGTTGGTGAAGTCCACACAAATTTGCCATTTTCTATTCAATCTCTTCATGAGGACTGGATTTGTAATCTATGTCGGGTCTTCCCTTATTGTTTCTTTTTTTAATCAGCTTGTCCACATTATCCCTTGGGACTCAAAACTTTTTAGCATTTAGAGGCCTCTTTTTTGTCTCTTTGGTGGAAACATATGATCAATATTAAGGCAACTTATGAATTCCTTTTTGCATATACCTGCAAGCACATAGGGGGCGTTTGGTATGCAGTAATTAGTATGAATCATATTCCTAGGAAAATGATGGTAGGGAATATGATTCCTAGGAACCAAGATTATCACGTTTGGTTATACATAGGAATCTTCTATTAGATTTCTAAGAATAATACATTACTATGTTTGGTTGTACATAGGAATCTTGTATAATTGACAATATAAATAATAATAATATAAATATAAATAATAAAATAATATTATATATAATTTAACATTAATATTACTTTGAATATTTAATGTTATTAATATCATTATTATTAAATAATTATTATTTTATATCAATATAATACTTTCTTTGTATTATATAAAAATATTAATTTATAATAATCATAGAATTATTATTTAACAATATATTAATATTAAAATGTTGTATATAATATATAATATATTGATATGAATATAAATAATAATAAAAATATAATTCTTAATAATATATTAGTATTTATA
>CAMOHE010034450.1:50756-65358 GCA_946598075.1 Artocarpus hirsutus | reverse complement strand
ATTTTTCACAGTGAATCGCTATTCAGAACGGGAGAAGATTGGAGCGGTGAGGGCCTTAAAAGGGGATGCGTTATCTTGGTTTCAGTGGGAAGAATGTCAGGGCTCTTTTGCAAGTTGGACGGTGTTCGAGGTGGTGCTTTTCCTAAGATTTCGTTCTTTGCAAGTGGGAAATCTTTGCGAGAGGTTTCTTGCGATCAGGGAAACTGGAACAATGGCAGAATTGTTGAAATTAATCCAAAACATGGACTAATATATTAAATAAATATGTATTAAAGGCTATCAGATAAGGTTATTAATTTAGGTTTTAGGCTTTGAATATATTAAGTGTGGGCCTTATATGTAAAGAACAAAATATAATTATTGATTTTATGATGTGGTAATAAAGAATAGCTGTTAAGATTATCAGTTATATAAAGGGTTGTAGTCCCTAAGTCATTACATACGTTATTTCTCTGTCATCTATCTACAGAGAGATTACAGAGGCATTCTTTGAAGGAGAACTTACATACTAAACTTGGAAGATCTTCAATCTACATACTCAATAATCACATTCTGTATATGGATTCATATTAGCTTTCATATCTTATTAATTATCTTGGTGATTTGACATAAATGATCTTGATTGATGATGGTTTTTATTACAATATTTTGTCTAATAAGTGGTATCTAGAGCCTCTTCATGTTAAATACTCAGAAATCAATTTATTTTTTAAATATGATTCTCATAAAAATTTTCAAATTTAACTATTTATTTTTTTAAAACTGTTGAATTTGAGAACAAATTTAAAGATTTTTTGGTTTAATTATTTAAGGAATACATTATAGTGTTCATATTGTTATGAATATTAAATTATATATATGAATATAATTATTAGATTCAACCGGAATTATATATTCATATATATATGATATATATTTTTCTTTTGATTGTTTAAGGATTCGTAATTTGGTATATACATATATATGTTTGCTAGGTACAGATTTGAGGAAAGAAAAGTTGTTTAATGTTATGTGAAAGTTTTTGGTATATGAATATACTTATATATAATCCTTTCGTTTGGTAGAATCCGTCTCCCGAAAAACAGCTTTGAAGAAATTTTTTTTCCCTTTTCCGTTTCAAGCGGCACATGGTTGCTAAAAAAAAAGGTTTCTTATTCACGGCAACAAGCTGCTGAAAAGAAGAAAGACCCCTAAGGGTTTTTGGACAGGTTCTGGGCTTTGGCCTACGCCTGAAGGTATAATACACGGGTCCAATTGGGCCCTTGATCAGAAAAGAACTTAGTGGTTAAACCTTTAGGTGACCAGCAGTGAAAAAAAAAAAAAGATGGCATGGGCTAGGCCCATGATACAAAGAGAAGAGGGGGAGTTGGGTTAGAATTCAGATTGGGTCCACCTAACCCAGTCCAGCCTTGGCCAAGTCAAAATTGACTTGTTGACTTTGACCAGGTTAACTTTTGACAAAAATTTTTATCTTTTATTTTTCATTTTAATTTTGGTCGTTTCTGATGCAATTTTGAACTCAAATATTTTTATTTTATATATATTTTGAGATGAATTAATTGAAGCAACATGTTACTGAAGTGGTCTCTCTCATGGAAATTAATTTTTTTTGTAATATAAACGGTTATATCCATATAATTGATGTGAATATTGACTAGCCCAAAGGAAGGCCAATATTTAATAGAATTGTATGTATACCTGTGGTAATAAACACGTGATGATTGTTCAGTTTTGCATGTGAACAATGAATCGGCGCAAAGGAAGATTTATTATGTGACATGTTCTTATTGTCAATGTTTAATTACTACACCAATGTATCACTTACAAACTAATATTTTCGTCTAAAAACCAAATATTAATGAAGTGTCCAGTATCTTGAGATGGGGTTATCTTTATTTGAATTTATTATTGTTTTTTGGATTCTTGTGTGAGCTTTTTTTTTTTTTTTTGGTTATATTGTTCTCTGATTCAGCTACTAGTTCTACCTCAAACATTACTGCTAATGTAATGATCAAGGGAAAAATTTATTAATAACATCTAATATTTAATTGGATTTGATTAATGAATTTACCCTCATAAATCGTATTTTTGTAAATCCATAAAATGAATTTTATATCATAATTAATTGTAGAATTGTGATATAAATAAATGGATAATTAAGATATAAACAAGATAAAAATCTGCCAAAACCTTATAACAGTGAAAAAGTGGCCGATACAATATAAGTATACTGCTAAGTAAAAACACATATATAAGAAATGTCATGTTTGGCTTCCAAAAGTAAACCAAAGGCAAAGTAAAATATCTTCTATACTTCATTGGTTTTACTACAACAGTAGTAGAAAAATATTATATGGTGAAAAAATTACACTATGTAAAGTTTTTGGGCCCACCAAGTAGACACCCATTGAAATCTTATTGGCTATAAAAGGTGGCCCAATCACCATTAACCACATTAGTCACCTATTTGATTACTTTGATGAGTCACCGTAATAAGATAAGCTTGGTTAAAAGCTTAAACAAGCCAAGATTTTTTCATTTTCTCCTCCCTTCACCCCATAGCAGCCATAGAAGTAATTCTCCAAAAATTTTCTAACCTCAAATCTTTGCAAAATTGGCCCCAATTGAGTTCAAGAAGCAAAGTTCAAGGGATTTTACTAACTTTTGAGGAAAAGTTTCAAAGGAGCCCTTGGAGGACTAAGAATTTCAAGTTTTTCTTTTGGGACCCTAGAGGATTAGGAAAAAGGGGACTGAGATCGGCTAGCACAACAACTTAGACAAGTAAGTACCAATCCCACCTACAGTATAAAATTGTAGGTATAGAATATGTTATATACATATAATTATATACCTATGTGTATATCAAGATGTATACCTATGTGTGTACAATAATATATCTGCCTGGGTGCATATTATGATGCATACTTATGTGTATATTAATATATGTCACCTACAGTATAGAATTGTAGGTATAGAATATGTTATATACATATAATTATATACCTGTGTGTATATCAAGATGTATACCTATGTGTGTACAATAATATATTTGCCTGGGTGCATATTATGATGCATACTTATGTGTATATTAACATATGTACCTGTGAGTATATATAAAATATGTACCTGTGTGTACTATACTATAGAAGAGTATTTATGCTTTGTGTATAATATATGAATATGACCTAATGCATGGTATGATAATCATAATAATTGGACTAGTAAATATACCACCCGAAATAATAAGAGTGTCGTACCGACTCTTGACTCAATGGGAGTTGAAGGTTATGGTGTGGTCTCGGAGTACAGGACAGAACGCCATAGCCACGACACCGAGGACGAGTGCTGCACTAAGACGTAGGCCCAAACCAATAACTTGTAATACTCGAGAAATTCTTATGTTCCTTACACGTATATTATGCAAGGATTGTGTTAAGCAAAATACGTATAACAAGGTTTATTATTTAAATTCAATTTTTATGATAAACTCCATAAGAGTAAATATAGAATTTTTAAGATTAAAAACCATACCATGAGTCCTAAGAAAAGTATGAATTAAACATAAGGATTAGTTGACAAGCAAGGAAAATAAGCTAGAAAGTTTAATTGTTGCAAAAATGAGTCGCAACGAATTTTAAGATGGAGGTAAAAAGAAAATATTATATTTAAAATATAGAAAATTATACAAGTCCAGAATAATGCAGTATAAGAATTATATTGATAGAATAAGCAGTGTAGAAATTACACTGCATAAAGTTAATTGATATAATAATTAGACTGTATAAAGTTAAGAAGTAAAAGAATTATAATGTTTGAAGAATATGGATTGGCATGAATGATTATGAAACCTTATAATCTAGAAAAGAATATCAGCAGTCTAAAAAAATATTGTTAGTATAAATTCAAATTGTGGAAAATTAATGTGGGGCCATTAGCAAACACCCAAATGATGGAAAAATTTCTACATCTCCCCTTGAAGAACCAGTTGTGGCAAGAGGAGAGGAAACAAAGTTTCTTTGCATTTTAGTCCTTAGTTTGGTTTCATAATTACCTAAGAGCATTTTTGAAACAAAAAGTTGATATGGGACCTACATGATGACACCTTTTAGATGGAAAAAGGGCCATATCTCCAATTGCTTAGACCCAGTTTTGGTGCTCTATTTGGAGTGATTTTCACTTCATTTTAGTCCTAATGAGGTGTCAATATTTGACAAAGTTGTTACTAGGAAAAAATCATACTTTGTAGCCATATTTTTCATGCAAAATTGAAAAACAAAACCCATTCTTTCATAGCTCCAAAATTGGCCACTTTCTCCTCCATACTATCTCAAAATGTTGATGATTAAAGCCTCCAAATTATCCAATGATGCAAGTTCATTTATTCATGAGCAATGTTTTATTATTTTGGAGGTAAAAATCCTAACTTACACCATGGATTTTTTTTAATTGTTTTTCCATGAGTTTTAAGGGTAGTTTTTGACGGAGTTTGTTATAGTTTATAATAAGGAGAATTAGCTAAGATTTCAAGCATCAAAGTAGAGGTGCAAGAGTTTGAGAAATCTCTTGGTAAATCCTAAACCCTACTCTTTGTTGTTTTCATGGAATTTGTGTATGGTTATGTATATAAGGTGTTTGATCTAATATTTATGGACTATGGCATGTACTACGGACACTATGGTATGATTATTTGGTCTGTTATAGTGATGATAATGATGATAGAGAAATAGGAACTAGGGTTTTATGCTTAAAATGAACAAATATGATAAACTTTGTCAAATACAAAGTTTAAGCTTTTTAAAGCATTTTAACTATTTGATAAAATACATTAGGATCATGGCATAGAGAGAAAATGTTATGATATGATTATTACAAGTATTTAGTGCTTGATAATATATTTGGAAAGGTTCAAATGTGATTAAATCTTAGAAAAATAAGCTAAAGAAAGTTAAGATGCAAATATATGTGCATATATATATATATAGATAGATATGTTTAAGGCTATTTTTGAAAGATTTAAATGTTTGAGGCACTTAGAGCCCTCATTATTTGAGTTTAACATGTGATTTATTGAAAATGTCAAAACGAACAACTTTCATGAAGAAATCCCACTCGAATTCCGATCAAAACAAACCAAAAAAAGTTAACTTTGGTTCTATCTATTCAAAAACGCCATTAAAATGAATCACTTAGAGAAAAGTTAAAACGCGAAAGTTGTACATCTCATCAAACCTTTAAAAATCACGAACGGAAAATTTTGTACCAATTTTGAGTTATGAGTTTTGTAAGATTTGAAGCTCAAAATTTCAAAGCTAAGAAAAAGTTTTGAAATAAAAGGATTTTGACTAAGAGCTTTTGTAAGTTTTAATCCTTGCAAAAAAAAAAATGGACGTTTTAGCATAAGATGAATATTTGTTAGTCTAGGGGGCAAAATGTCAATATGTTTGTGTTTCAAACAAAAAGGGTAAAATCACAAGGAACTAGATTTTTACTAAGAAATGCTAATTTTTTGCATTGCTATGAGTAGCGAGTAACTACAGATATTAAGCTTGAAAGGATTTAAGTTTTGTAAATCAAAGAAAGAGAAATATGTTAAAGGTTAAAACGTCAAGATTTTCATATCATAGGTCAAAACCGTAAAGTTTTGATAAAATAGATTTTTTTCAAAAAGAAAATCAGTGTTTTGTCTTCCACAACATTACGAGTAACAAGAAAATGTATTTTTTATTTAAAATAAGTTTTGAAAGTTTTCTAAGACATGTCGAAGACAAGATAGTCATTTTTTGTGAAAAGGCCCCAAAACATCCGATTTAGAAACCGTAAAGTTAAGATGGAAAAGATTTAAAGTTTTTATCAATCAAAGAAAGAGAAAAGCATTAAGGGTTAAAACGTCAAGATTTTCGTATTACATGTCAAAACCATAAAGTTTTGATAAAATAGATTTTTCATAAAAAGAAAACCGGTGTTTTGTCTTTCGCAACATTATGAGTAATAAGGAAATATAATTTTTATTTAAAATGAGTTCCGAAAGTTTTCTTATTCCTGTTAAAGACAAAATGGTCGTTTTTCCTAAAAGGGCCAAAACGAACCCGAAACGTCCAGTTTAAAAACCATAAAGTTAAGCTTGGAAGGATTTAAAGTTTTTATCAATCAAAGAGAGAAACACATTAAGGGTTAAAACATCAATATTTTCATATTATGGGTCAAAACCATAAAGTTTTGATAAAATAGATTTTTCGAATAAAGAAAATTGGTATTTTGTGTTTCGTAATATTATGAATAACAAGGAAATGTAATTTTTATTTAAAATAGGTTCCAAAAATTTTCTAAAACCCGTCAAAGTAAAAATGGTTATTTTTCATGAAACGGCCAAAACGGACCCCAAAACATCCTATTTAAAAAAATGCCCCTTAATAAAAAATTTTCGTAACTTGTTAGCGTCGGAATGGTAATGTACAACGAGAACTTTAGTAAAGCTAAGTGACTTACGAAAAACCTGTTAAGAGTAAAATTGTCATTTTCTATAAAACTACTAGAATGGACCATGAGCTCTCCAAATTAGCAAAACACGTTAGACAAAAAATGCTCCATATCATGTTAAGTAATGAAACCATCAAGTAAGATGAGAAATTTGATTAAGGAATAAGCAGGTTAAGTAATAAAAGCGGTGAACCAATAAGAAATAAGGTTGAGTAAAAGGAATAAACTATTAATGTTTAAATTGTTATTGATCAAGTAGATCGATAATAAAAAAAAAGTTAGTTAATAGTTGGATGTGTTTGAACATGACATGAAAGCCAACTAATAAAAGGAAAGAGAATTAAATGGGAATGCTAGAGCAATGTTTAGGTTATGTCAAACCTCACCGATAGCATGAAGAAAATAAATTTCAAGTGCTTTATAAATGTTTGAAATATATGGCATTTGTTATGCATAATGTTTTAAAATTCAAGTCATAATTTTCATTGTGATTGCAACTGTTATGTTTAATGTTTATACATTAAGTTATGCTATATAACATGTTCACTAAAAATTATAAGATTGGTAATCTAACCATCAAATTAAGATAAGAAAGTGTCATATATGCCTCCCGATCTAAAGGGAGTGTCATACTAAAGTTATCTTATGGCCTCGATGTTTGATGGTCAAGTGCATTTGGTACATACACTTAGGGCCCATAGTTCAATAAAGTTAAGATTAATGATAAAACATTCATAAAAGATTATAAATGGAATCATGCATTATGATATTACTTGCATTCCTTTTAGAAATGTTTTCTTTACAAGTAATGCTTATGTGAAACATGTTATGAAGAACGTTTTATGATGAAAAACGTTTTCTGAAAATGTTTTACAAGACATGTTTTACTAAAAATGTTTCAAGAAAGAAGTTTTGTGAGAAATGTTTAATAAAAGATGATATAAAAGAAAGGTTTTAAGAAGAAAATTTAGAAGACTTATGAGATTAGTTTGAACTTATTAAACAAAAGCTCATTACAAGTTTCTTCATGTTGTAGGTAGTACTACAAAAGACGAGGATAATTGGTTGAAGAGCTTGGTGTTATAGTGACAGTTATGGCGATTGGGTATATATACTACTATAGTTGTTTTCCGTTACTTAAAGAAAAAGTTTTCACTATATTTAAAAGATGTTTTTAAATAATTTGTGAAAGTAAATGTTTACTCAATGAATTTCAAAAAAAAAATGTTTTGGGAGATTTTAAAGTCAAGTTTTGAACTATGTTCTAGGTTATGTTGCAACAAAAGTTGCAACATTTTCAAAAAAGTTTTAAGAAAAGAAAAAAAAAATTACCAAGTATTTTTCTTACTGGTAAGTAAGATTTAAGTTTAAAAAATAAGTTTAAGAAAGCTAAGTAACGCCCCGATAAGGCATGTCGTTACACAACTAGTGGATCATGGCACTAGCCTCCCAAGCCAACAGCGCTGACCCAGAAATAGTAGCTTTTCATTTCAAGTTTTTTATGTATTTTTCACCCAATTTTCATTCTTTTAAGCCAAAATGTAATATTCTAAATCTTTTAATTAAATTATAACTCTTAGATAACTTTCCAATGTTTAATCCTAACCTTTGAGTGTCTAGAAACACATTACTATTAGTCCTAAACCAAAGAAAACTATCAATATATATTTAACCATCAAATTTTCTTTTTCTATCTTTTTCTCTCCCTTTCATGTTATTCCTCCCTCTTTTCCTTCTTATTTTGCATGCTTATCAAGAGAAAATGAAGCATGCCTTTTCTCCTTTTTCTTGTCTCCGTTCTCTAGAGTTAAGTCAATGTTTGAACAATAAATTTCCTTAGAAATTTCATATCATATGAATATGAAGTTTTTGCGATATATATATATAATAAAATCTTATGTGTGTTATATGTGAAAATTTTTATGAATTATGACATAACTTATGTGAACAAATTTTGCAAGTTTGCACTCAAAAATTTGTTAAGTGCTTAACGAACAATTATAGTATCACAAAGATTATTGTTAAATGTAAATTTTATGACAAGTACTTATGAAGTAAATGTTTAATGATATGAAGATGGAAGTTAGATGATATACAAATAAAAACTAAGCTAGGAAGTTAAACTGTCGCCGAATATGTTGTGAAAGATTTTGAAATGGAAATACGGTATGATTCGGTATAAGAATCATATTATATGAGACTATACAGTATAGGAATATACTGTGTGAAAAGTATGAAAGATTATGGAAGGTTGTAGTAATAATATTGAAAATATAGGAAAATTTTACACCCTATAAATTTAGATTGCAAAAAGTCAAAGCAAAGTCAAACTTTCCTTCTTTAAAGTTGTAGAAATTCTACACTTCTCTAAGGGATAAATCTGGTCCTATGCAATGGCATAATAGCAAAATTTTTATTTGCAAACAAGTCCTTATTTTGGCCTATAAATACCCAAGGAAGTTTGAAAACAAAACCTTTTTCTCTACTTTTCCTCTCAAAATCTGCCACACTCATAGATCTTTTACTCTCAAACTTTTATTGGTTTCAACATTCAATAATCCTTAAAAACAAGGCTTAGCACTCTAAAAGAGATCAAGAAAGCTTTAAGGTAAAACCCTAACTTAGTCTAAGTATGTTCTTTAGTGATTTCAAGCTTAAAATAAGGATATTTGATAGAGTGTTGTGATTATGATATGATTATGTTCTAGGCATATGGTCGATTTATTTTCAAAGAGAATTAGAGACTTGTGAATGTCAAGAATGCATACAAGTGTTTTGTAAACTTTGGACATAAACCACAAGAAAAATTATGTTTTGATTAGTAATGATATCAAGTGTTTGACAATACGTTATCGACTATGGTATGAAAAGAAAACTATAAAGCATGTCTAATTTATGTGTCATATGTTTAAGGATATGTGAAAGAGGCTAAAAACAGACTTGCACATGTAAGAAAACAAATCTGCCACAACAAAAGTTATAATAGATTTTAGAAATTTTGCTTTTTGCGACACTTAGAGGAGAATTAATTTCTAAGCTTAACATGAGTTTTATTAGAAACATTGATACAAACAACTTTCGTGAAAAAAAGTTTTCTCGAATTCCAATCAGATCAAGTAGAAAAACAAGGTTTTCAAATACGTCGTTTTTAATATAGTCAAAGCTCCTTCAAAATATTTAATTTTGAAAAAAGTTAAAACATAAAAGTTTTAGATTTCATCGAAACTGTTAGGGTTTGTCAAATGAGATTTTTGTCGATTCTACACAGAATTTGACTTATAAATTTTACAAGATTTAATTACAGAATTTTTGAATATAAATTAAAAACACTTTTTAAATTAGTTTAAAGCTTTTCAATGAAAATTGTCCCACACTATGTTAAGCATAAATCATGTGATGGGACATAACATCCAAGAAAAGAATGTCTAAGCTAAGAAGTGTAGAAATAGATCGACAGTAAAGATTGAAGCTAATAATTGAGTATACTCTAACTTGATATAGATGCAATTTGTAAAAGAAAGGAATAATTAGAAAAACTAGCACTAGAATCAAGTAAGTGTCGAACCTCACCTATTTCATGAGAAAAATAGATTTCAAATGCTTGTACATGTTTGAACATGTTTGCCATTTGTTATACTTGAACCAAATTATGATACGTGATATGTTTAGCATTTGATATGCTTAATGTTTAAATATCACGTTATGGTACATGGTATGTTTATGTTCTAAATACCATATCATGACATAAAGCACGTCCACCAAGTTTACAAGATTAGTAAACTAAAGATGTTAATTACGTGTCATACCATCGTCCTTGACGTGAGGTTTACAAGTCTTCGATAGAAAGGAGCATTATGTTAAAGTTAAATCTCCCGTGAGGGGTGTATTATCTTAAGAGATTACAAGACGTCCATAAGGAAAGCACCATGATAAGAAAAGACTCTCGTGAGAGGAGCACCATGTTATGTTAAAATTATGACTTTAGTATTCGATGGTCTTGTGCATTTGGTACGTATACCAATTGGGCTTATATGATCAAGATAAGTTATGAAATATGATAAGATGTTCATAATTAAGTATAAATGGAATCACACGTGGTATTACTGCTAGTAATCCTTTGTAAAATGTTTTGTGATATACGTTTAAACCTACTAAGGGAAAGCTCATTTAGTTTCTCATGTTGTCAGAAATCCTACCAAGAGACCAGAAGAAGTCATGATGAACTGGACGCCATAAGTGGCCCAATGCGATGTATACAAGTTAAAGATTTTTGTTGTTGGTGAGATTTGGTTGCTGCCCTCATTTGAAGATTTAATTGACATCGTGTCTAAAGTCACACACAATAGGAAATGTTTGACGTCTTTTTTTTTTTAAACCCAAGTAAAACTGCATATCTGTGTCATTTTTAATCCAAATTCTTAGTAATCTTTTATTTACTTGCTACCCACCCCATCTTTAGTTTTGAGGTTCAACTAGTTTTTAACCATATCAACATTGTACCGAGTTTCCATAGGAACAAGGATGCCAGTGGCTTTGTAATTGACATAAATGTTATTCCATGTAGCATTATAGTTGATGAATATGTTTATACTTTTCTTCTGTGTAAAATAATAAAGTAAGAAAAAAATAACATTCAATAGAGATCATTCAAATTCTAACATGTAAAAATGATTAATATTTCAAAATCATAGCCTCGGAGGTTCCAAAATCAAGCACTGAGAAAAAAATGAATTCAGAAATAGAAAATATGTATTGGAATCTGTTCCCAACTTATTTATGCATAAATACCAAAATGATAACCTGCCAGGTTCTAAAATTTGGCATCAAATTCATTCCTCGATCATTGTGAAAAATATGAATTTACAAACAAAAATTCATTGTAATCTGACGGTTTCCAACATTAAAACACACACATATATCTCAATTTCATTCTAACCTGTCAGTTTCCAGCATTAAATCATACATATCTCAATTTTATTATAATCATTCAGTTTTCAAAACTAAATCACACATACACATATCTCAATTTTATTGAAACTTGACAAGTTCCAAAACTAAACCCTACATACAAATCTCAATTTCATTGTAAAATGACAAGTTCCAAAACTAAACTATAAACATATCAAAATTTGGAACCTGGTTCCAAAATTTTTCATGCACACAACATTATTCAATAACTTGGTTTCAATCAACAGTTATCGAAATTCATTTGACAGCATCTATAATTGGAACTTGGTTCTCAAATTTTAAAAGAAAAAAATCAGATTTGAACCAAGCTAGATTATATTGGAACCTGTTACCGGCGTGCTGATGTTGCTGTCGTCGTCGCTGGTGGGCGATCTTGATTCAGAAACTGGTGGAGTTTGGATCAGAACCTGTCACTGTTGCGGTGGATTGTGTTGGTGTGCATCGAAACATGTCGGGATCTGATATTCACGATCAAAACAACTCGAAGAATTCGTGTTCTGGTGGAATATGGAACCTAGAAATTTTAGGTTCGATCGTTGCCGTTGCCCTTTTTTTTTATTGTCGTGCGTGTGAATTTTGGGGGAGAAACTGTGAGATGTCGCGAGCAAAACAGCCAAACACTGACGTCGCGGTGGAAATTGGGACCTAGAAACGGTGTTCCAATTTGACCGTCATCGTCGCCGGTTTTTGCTCTCGTCGGTGTGGTTTTTGGAGGAGGAAATGGAGATCAATTAGTCTAGAGAGCAAGCTTATGGAAGCTTTTTTGGTTTCAGTTATGAGCTTAGGAAGAAACGCATATTTATTAAAGGCAACTTTGTCCAGCAACAAATTGGCCTTTTTTAAGAAAATGGCAGTTTTTTTAAAGTGCTTTGTAGGAGGAAATCATAATAAGTGATATCATTTGGAGAGCATTTGTGTTTTTCCCTTAAAATTAATATTTGAAACAAAAAAAAAAAACTTTGATTTGGATTTAACATGCGAGACACAAAAGATAAAAAAAAATTTTGAACTATTTTGCGAGTCTCAACGCATTAATCATCACATTGCCACCGGCACATTATAGTTAACTGGCATCTACCCAAGTGTGAACTACAGACGACTTTCTAGTGGGTTCCATTCCTTCTTACTTGACTTCTGGGTCAACTCAATCCGAAGAAGAAGAAGAGGATCACGCGATATTGTTGGATCGGGCTTTCGCCCATTGTCCAAGATTCCCAACTGCTGCCCCTGTGGGAATCCGGGCAGTGTCTCAATCCCAAGTTTCATCGAAGAGGAAAAGAAGGAGACAAAGGATTTTTCCTCAGGCTCAACTTCGCGCTTTTGTCCAATGATTCCTTCTAGGCAAAGCGCACCAATTGCAGTACAATAATAGAGTTGTTATTCCGGGACGCTCTCAGAAGTGCTCGATGGAGCCCCTTTCTTTTCCCGTAGTGCCACTCGGCTTGAGCAATATATTCTAGATTGAAAGAATTACATAAAAACAGCTCTTCTTTTTGGAGATCCTCAAGGGTAGAGCACTTGAGTGCTTTCAGTATGCTTGCATTGCAGTTATTTCAAGTTTATGAATCTCTTCTGGGATAGTGAATGTGTTGAGACAATTTTGGAGAATGTTTTAATCTTTTTTCATGACCTTAGAGATTTTTTTTTTTTTTTAAGGAAAAGGGGAATTCTGGGATTATACTTACTATAAAAATTTGTATTAACTCCATGAATATGATACTTTTTGGGGTTATCTTTTCTCCTCTCCTTACATTATACCAACTTGTGTTGATGATCCATTCCTAGGATTTCAGGAGCAAATATTTTAGCTACTAAATGTAGTTTAACAAGAATATGGAACGTTGTCTTTTGTGAAATTGATTCAACTTTTGCAATTCAGGGGTTAACGTGTTCTTTTGATGCCTGCCCGTGGATAATCAATCAAGGCTCTCATATCGAACTTTAATTCTCTGAAGTCTTCTAAATAAATAAAACTTCTTTCAAGAATCTGCACTTTCATTGTATTCCTAGGAGTCTAGGACCATTTATTAAGTTGCACATACCTTGGTGAAATGGTCTTGAATTACTGATTGCCTCGGAACAATTTCTACCAATCCGGTCCCTTCTGCTGTTATCTTTTACCTCTTCCTTTTAGTTCAGTTTTGTTGCGATAGTGTTTTGTTTTTATGTCATTTGTTTGTTTGCCCTGTGTTTCTGTTTGGCTAGCTTTTTTGTTTGTTGGTGTTTTGGGCTCCTCGCCTTTCCTTGTAGGTTCTAACCCCAAAAAGTTGTAGCTTAGTTTTCTCTCCCTCAATTACCAAAAAAAAAAAAAAAAGGGAGTTCAGTAACACGTTAGCTGAAAGATCTTTCTTTTGTCTTGTTTTAATAACTTTTTTTTCTTCATTTTGAGTGCTCTTCCGTACTTAGAACTGAGTAATGATATCTGTTTTGGAGAAAAGAAAGGCGAGGATGCAACTGAGATGACTAAAAAAACAAAGGATAACGAGAAGTTGAGGGAAGAAAAAGAAGCTGAGGTTCGCGAGGCCAAGGAGCAGCGTGATTTAAAATTGAAATTGGTTGGGAACGTTTCCATGATTCAGTTCCAATAAGCAATGATAAGGCAACATCTTAACAGATTGGGAAATGCTAGATACTCTCATGAGCAGCACAAGTGCACGATTTGGGAGCGGCCTGGATCCAGCACTCGCGATAGTATTCCCCTTTACAGGTCTTTCTTTGCATCACATATTGCCTTTTCTGAGTGTGAGATATATTTAGCAGGCACATAATGTTGTAATCAGATCGGGGGGTCGGAAGCGATTGGAGCCAGAACTAAAGAATCAGGTGGATCTCATTAAGCTCCTTGGGATTGTGGATCGGACAGAGGTATTGATTTTTCATGTTGTACTTTCCTAGAATTCTATATTGCGTAAAGTTTGATAGGCTTTTGTGATAACGTTTGCTGTATCCTTTTTGGAAGACTATTAAATGATTTAGTGCATAGGTTTGATTGTCTTTTGTGATATTTCATTCATTTTTAGTCATTTCTATGTCTGTCTATTGAATTGTGATATTTCTGTGTCTGTCTTTTGCAATATCGACAAATTGAATTGTGTGGTGAACTCATTATTCTTGAAATATATATATATATATATATATATATATATATATATATATA